>WAAB01015944.1:13085-26696 GCA_013389865.1 Piaya cayana
GTTTAAGGTGAGGTTGGATGAGGTGCTGAGGGATATGGTTTAGTGTTTGATAGGAATGGTTGGATTTGTTGATCCAGTGGGTCTTCCAACCTGGTGATTCTATGGTTCATGCCTTGGTGGTGCCTGGGCTGCTTCCTACCTTGACCCTGACCCTGAAGTGTATGGAGCTGTGTGCTCCTCACCAGGCTGCACACAGGACCCCAGCAGCCCTGGTCCATCTGCTCAGCCATCCCCACGCACCGGGAGCTGTGGGCAGTGCTTTATTTTGGAATCCCAGGCAGAATTTGCAGGGTTTTTGCAGGCAGTGACCTACCCACTGGGTGAAAAGGGGATGCTGCTGCTTGCCTGCTGCCCTCAGGCACAAGCTGGAACATTTGAGGAGCTTAGAAAAGGCAGAAAGCTGCTGAAAACGGCATTTTGCTCTGTGTCTAATATCATCACGCTGCTCCTGCTCAAATAAATAAACTCTGACGGGCGTCCCCCCTCCCCCCATTCATTCCTTGCTTTAATAAAACTTGTCACAGTGCTGGTTTTTTTTTTTTTTTTTTTTATCAGATTTTTTTGCTGGTTAATGAGGGGGAAAAATTTCTCTTCTCCACCCCCCTCTACCAAAATTGCCTTGCTTTTCTTTCATGTTGGGGGCCAAGTTTGGATTGGAGCCTGGTGAAGTTTCTGTGTCATTTCCTGTTGCTGCCCTCCTCGACACTCGCTCCGCGCTCCAATCCTCCCGCAGACGCACACGGGGCGTCCGCCCTCCCAACTGGAGGATGTGAAGAGCGTTGGGCGCACCTCGCGCTCTCTCCTGTCACGCTGCATTCCTGCTCTCGCCATCCCCACGGGCTCCGCTCCCAGCCCACCGCCAGCAATGGGGAAGAACTGAACGGTAAAATAACTTTTCTTCTCTCCGAGCGGCTCCGCTCGACTTTTCAGGCTGCCCGGAACCCAAGGCGGTGAGAGCAAAACCTTGCCTCTTGCAAACGTCTGTGCTGATGACTATAGTCCCATCCAGGCAGGTGGTGGGATGCTGGTTGGTTGGAGGGTGGGCAAGGGGCTGCGATGCGGTCGTGGCGTGCGGGAGGGATGGGGAAGGGAGACTGCTGATCGTGTGGGAATTTAGCACGGGTCTCACTCTGTAGGAGAAGTCAGAGCATTTCCGAATACTGGAATCGATGCTGTTTTGTGCATGTTGGTGGCTTGATGTGACTGATGGTAAAAAGGATCTATCTAAGGGATAGAGAAATCAGCACGGGGCTGTACAGAAGCCAGGAAGGTGAGGGAAAGAGCAGAGGGTGCTTGGCATTTTCACTTGTGTGTTTGTCTTTCAGCTTCACTCTAGGGTTTACAGCTATTTCCTAGGGCTCGCTCGTGGGTAGCGTTCAAGGGATTTGTGGGTGTGTATGATCCCGGCGATTGCTTTTCGGACCAGAAGGAACTGATACTTGCAGGGAGCCGTATTATACTCGCTTGGAGGAGCAGGCAAAAATCAGCTGGCATCTGTAAAAACCTGCCCGTAATGCCTTTCCTCTGACATTTCCTTATTTGCTCGCCGAACGCACATATATTTATTTATTTGCTAGGAAAATTACACAAATGCTTGTGCTTTCAAGTGAAGTGACTGTGACTTCATGTACTATTTCTGTCATTCCCGACTCGTTCGGTCTTGACTCTTTCTTGGACAAACAAGGCGTAGCAAACTGACGGATAAATGCTGAAGCATGTGCTGGAGCCGGTTCCTGGGGCTTCCAGAGTTAAAAGGCTTTCTTGATCTCACTGACACGGGGCAGTAAATTTCAGCGTGTCAGTGAGTGAGAGGAAAAAAAAAAGCGTTCGCAGAGCACTCTACACAGGCAGATAGAGTCAGCACGGCACAACCCCAGGGTCTTTGCAGGCAGGGTCGGTTCCCGACACCTCCAGCTACTCAGCAGTATTTGGAAAGGTCAATGATATGTACAGAATTTACCAGCTAATTAGAAGGGGGGGGGGGAAGCCTTGGAGTTGGCCCTGGGCAAAATGATCCGAAGGCTTTCTGTGCAGTGCGTTTACCTCCAAGTCTTTGCTCGATTCATGTTGTTCCTGCAACTCTCCCTTGTTTTATGTTAACTTTGGAGCACAGTCCTCTCTGCCTGCCTCTCCACCCCCATCCTGAATGGGAATGAGGTGGAAGAACGTACAAGACAGGGAACATGGGAAGAAGGATGTTGGGACAACCTGAGCACATCAGTCCTCCACCCCAGCCTCCAGTCATGGTGTGTCATCTTCTGTGACCAGAGAAAGTTGAAGCTCCCTGTCCAGCCTTAGCATCCCTTATCTTGATGCCATAAGCAATGGGGCACCCAGGAGATGTTGCTGGCGTTTTTGTTTGGAGTTGGTTTCTAGGTAAAAGCTCAAAGTTTCTTTCACAGATTTTTTTCAGATTGAGTTTTTTAGGCTCTTCCCATCTCCAAGAGACTCTTTCTCAGCAGTGTGCTACTCCTTGGTGATTATTCAAAAAGGATTCTTTGCTTTCAGCATTTCCTTAGACCTGTACTAGTGGGGTGGTCTTGATGGTCCATGCAGTCACACTGGTGAAACATGTGGCTTGGTCTGAGACAGTTTCTGCGTGTTGCTGGGAGTTAGGATGGACCAGGGCTCTCCAGAAAAAGCAGTTTGGATGCAGCCTTCTTGTTTCAGAGTGTAAGAGAGTTTAATAATACGTAGGCATCAGGCCGTGCCAGTTGGCTTCAGGGCTGAAGAATTGGCTCTGGCACGGCTTAATTTACTAACGGAGACGTAGCCAAGAGGCTAATGAGCTCATGTAACAGGGGGAGGAGAGAAGCTGTAGAGGAATCATTCCCAGCACCTCTGAGGAGCTGAAGAAACAGCGTTTACCTGGAACTGTGCTCTGCGTTTTTTCATAGGAAAGGAAATGGAGTGACAGAGTCATTTTTGCAGGCATCCAACAGGCAACTTGGCTCTGAGGTGAATTGAATCATTGCCTGTGCAAGTGACTGGGGGGCTGAACTGCCCTTCAGGTGTTGCTTTTGAGTGCCTGAAACGTGCCTAGGACCCAAAACCTTTAGAAATCCTTCCTAAGATAATAGGAACTGAGAGATGAGCCTCTGCCTCAGATGCAGTGCTGGGTAGTCCGATTCTGAACTATCCTAAAACTTTACCTATAGGTGTCAGAGCGGGAGGTGAATGAAATTTCATCCTTAGTTATTTTGGATCTAAATGTGAAGCCACTTCATTATAAGCTGACATCACAGCATTTATTTCAGTGACGTTCTTCCTGATTTACAGCAGTTGAGGGCAATCCCGTCATATACATTTTCCCCACAACTTGTGAAGGAGAAAACAGAGCAAGAAAAACCCGTTCAGGGTGAGATCATGACAGGAGCTGAAGGGTCTTGAGTCCCATCGATACCTTTCTGTGTTTTTAACTTTCTTCTGTGTCCTAAATCTCAGCATTTTGTTCTGTTAGTGGAACCTTGTTCTATGTAAAAGCAAACACTGAAGACCGGGTCCCTGGCCCGTCTCCCTCCTTGTGGAAGCGTGTTCTTCACACCACGCTTTCAGCACTCACGGAGCCCTGACAGATGAGTCAAGGGATGGGGATTCCAGTTCTGCTGCTTACCCTGGGAAAGTGCTCTGGAGCCCAACAGACTTTACTGTCTGGAAATATTTCCTGTTGCACAACATAAATTGTCTGTTTCAGTTTAGTGCTGTTGTCTTACGTTACCTCACCTAAGCACTACCTTGAGTAAAGCCTCTCTTCACAGCCACTTCACTGCAGTGGGAGAACCAGTATTATAAGAGGTCACAGATTGTGAAGACTCTCTGCAAGAAGGTGGAGTGAGCATGTGCTTCCTTCCCTCATTTTGCCTTGCACAAGGGCAAGGCAAACAAGCCATACTTTGTGACAGCTTAGAGGAATGGGTCTGTGCTACCTCTAGTATTTGAGCTAGTCCCTTTGCAGCTCTGCAAGGCCGTGGTGGCCACTGAGATCTCCAGGAGAAATCTCCCATCAATGATGGCTTCTCATGGTTGGACTCGATGATCCAGTGGGTCTCTTCCAACCTGGTGATTCTATGGCTCTTGTGGTCCTTTTCTCTGAGCTGCTTTTCCCTGCTGCAGTGCTTGAGCTTGGTGTGGTGCTCCCTGTCCTGCTTGAGGTTGATCTAAGGATGCTTTTGTGAAACCCCACCTGGAGTACTGTGCCCAGTTCTGGAATCCTCAGCATAAGAAGGAGATGGAGCTGTTGGAATGGGGCTGGAGGAGGGCTGCGAAGATGATCAGAGAGCTGGAGCACCTCTGCTTTGAGGACAGGCTGAGAGAGTTGGGGTTGTTCAGCCTGGAGAAGAGAAGGCTCTGAGCAGACCTTATAACAACCATCCAGTACCTGAAGAGGCTACAAGAAAACTGGGGAGGGACTGTTTATAAAAGCTTGTAGTGATAGGATGAGGGGGAATGGCTTTAAATTGGAGAGAAGATTTAGGCTAGACATTAGGAGGAAATTCTTTACAATGAGGGTAGGGAGGCCCTGGCCCAGGTTGCCCAGGGAAGCTGTGGCTGCCCCATCCCTGGAAGGGTTCAAGACCAGGTTGGATGGGGCTTGGAGCCCCTGATCCAGTGGGAGGTGTCCCTGCCCATAGAAGGGGGGTTGGAATTAGGTGATCTTTAAGGTCCCTTCCAACTCAAACCATTGTATGATTCCACAATTCTATGACTCTGTGATGCTGTTGCCTACCATCCACTTCATTTTCTGTGGGTGTTCACCTGGGGAATAACAGCAGCAGCCTTTAGGGTAGCCTTGGCCCGCTAGCACTTGTGGATGCTTCCCAGCTTGGTCTTGGCTCTCTACCTGGGCTGAATCACATGCTGCGTTCAACCACTTTACTCTTGTGTAGCTCCAGCTCCAGGTCTTGTGGTATTTAAGTGCTGGTGCACACATTAAGGTAACAATTACGTGCTCTAGAGAGGCTTCAGCTCGCCAGAACAAATCTCTTGTTTTCCTTCTTTTAATGCAACTCCTCTACCTGAGAACGTTCCTTGCCTCCTTGCTCCAGGGGGATGTTGATCCCTGATATATTTCTGGGACTTTGCAATGGGGATCGACCAGACGATAGCCTTGCTGCTGACCAAAACTGATGCGTGCCTCCTCCTTCCCTCTCCAAACAGCATCATGTTTGTTTTGGCTATTTTTTAAATGTGTTTGCTGCTGGAGACTCAAGCTTACTATCCAGTCTGAACCTTGCTGCTGTGCGCCTTACAGCTGTTTAGAAGGGATTAGTGGTAAGGCTGGAAGGAGAGTTTTTGCTCCTCTGGCTGCTACTTGGGGCTGCCCGATGTGTTGGTGGCTGTGGCAGAGTCGGTTGCTTCCCAGTAAATTGGCTAAGGGCACCAAACAGCTCGAAGGCAGAGGATTCTCTTCTTTACTCTAGACTCCTGGAGTTGAACTGGTGAGGAGGAGTGAGAGATCTCTCTATGCCATCACCAGTCTCCTCTCAGTCATCCTCTCCCTCCCTGGAAGTGTTATTTCTCGTTAATTCGTACAAGTCTGGGCCTCCTTGGTCTACTCTGTGGGAGGAAGCTCAAGGCTGGAATTTTGTAATAAAAGCCAGATTTTTCTCTGGAGGCAGAGTGGAGATCACTCCCGTGGCTTCTCCAGTTCTTGTTAGTTCCTGATCAGCTTAATCTGGTACCTCTGAGAAGTTTGCTTTCCCCAGTGAGAATAAAATTGGCCTCTGAGGAGAGTCAGAGCTGGGATGTTAAACAGAACTAAAGACAATATTCTACCCTGAGATACTTGATTTCTGCAGAGCCACCAGTGGGAATCACAGCTCAAGGTGCTCTGGTCTTATCTTTCTGATGCAAGTTCCTGGCAGTTTACTGGGCATGAATGCGCCCTGGGCCACTGGCAGCATTATACAACTGCAGTGTTGCTAAAAACAAGGAGTCGTCCTCCGCTGTCCTTGGCTAGAGTTTGTTCTTACCCTGAGGAGCCCAGAGCAGTCTGTCCCATTCCATGCCAGCAGCAGCTGGCTTTCGCTGGAGCAAGCACATTTTTGTACCTGCAATTTAAGAGTGTTCTCAGAGGGTTTCTGTGGTTATGGAAAAAGAAGTATGTCCTTCTGATTTCCCCTGTGACCGCGATGATTCGTTGTCCATCTCCTCCACCAACCACTGGCAATAGAAAGACCATCACTCCCTGCTCTTTCCTCTCTGACCACCTTACTTTGAAGTGGGGGTTGTTGCTACAGGGGCTGGTGCAGTGGGAAGCTGAGAACATCTGTAGTTGCCATAATTTAAGATGTAAGCACTACCTCAATGTTAATACACACAGAGAGCTTGCTAATTAAATCGGAGTTTGCTTCTCAGCTGTCAGCCACTGTTCTAAGGACAAGGATAACAAGAGGTGAAACCCATGTCTCTTCCTCAGTTCTACCTGTAAGACACTCTTCTGGATGTTCCCAAATTGACTTAATTTCACTGGCTTAAAAATGTGCATCCTGAGCTCCTTTTATTTTAGCCATCGTTGAGGTTTCCTTCTGACATAGCCTAAAATTATGCAAATTACGCTTGGATTCCTTTTCTCTCCTTTTCTTTATTAATGTGCACATGGGCTGTATGGCCTTCCGAGATTTATTTTGCTTTAATGAAATCAGCCTTCTTTTCCTGGCTAGCGTAGTGCCTGAATGTCACATTTAAATATGTGCTTTTGAGTTCAGTCCTTTCCCTCAGACATATTACTTCACACTACATTTGGCTGGGTTCGACTGCAGTCCTGATTTACTACATCAGTGACCACGAAAGACTCCAATTCCTTTGGCTCCTGTTTTGTTGCTTCTCTCTACTTGCTATCCACAATGCGTTGGGTTGGAATAGTTGGAATGTGTTGGAATACTTGGCAACTTCAATTTCTTATTTTCCTCCGCTTGATGCAATGGTTACAGTTAGATTAATACGTGTAGCGGATTTGGATGTGATTACAGAGTAAGTAGAAAAAGTTCTTCTGAAAGCAATGATGCCATGGATGTCAGAGCAGTGTGTAGTGCCACGTACCACAGGAAAGAAGAGTTAAAGGTCTGCCCCAAGTGCAGGGAGGATCTCATATGTCTCTTCCACAAGCAGGAACTGGAAGCAGGGGGTGGCTGACTGCTGGTGACAATCCTTGCTTCCTTTTGTGTCTTCTTAGAATCATAGAATAAGCAGGCTGGAAGATACCCACCAGATCATCGTGTCCAACCATTCTTGAATAAGTCTGTCAGTGTTTTCTGTTCTCAGCTGGAATTCAGAAGTGAGAATGATGCTCTTCAGCCAGCTAAGGAGGCTGAGTAGCACTGAGCATACAAGGAAAGTTCTTATCTTCTCTTGATTTTTTTTTTTTTGTCTCAAAGATTGTCTCAATCGTCCAGTGGGTCTTTTCCAACCTAGTGATTCTATGGTTGACAGGACAAGAGGGAATGGCCTCAAGCCCCGCCAGGGGAGGTTTAACCTGGACATTAGGAAATCAATTTTCACAGAAAGGGTCATTGGGCACTGGCAGTGGCTGCCCAGGGAGGGGGTTGNGTTGGACTCGACAATCCGGTGGGTCTCTTCCAACCTGGTTATTCTATGATTCTATGACTTCTCTGTCCAAATCCTACAACTGCCAGCCTGTATGGAAGCTCTGGGTATGAGATTTGGTCAACCAGAGTCTAAAGGGCTTTCAGTATGAGTCCAACCATTTAAAAAGCAAACAAATGGAAAATTGGGATTTCCCACCTTTTTATCTGTGCACTCTAAGTAGCCCTGTCTAGGCAAACTTACCAGGCATGCTGATTTTTCTTGACCACCTGCTTTAAAGGACATAGTGATGGCAACATTGGCAGGACAAGAGGGAATGGCCTCAAGCTCCACCAGGGGAGGTTCACGTGTGACATAAGGAAAAAATTCTTCACAGAAAGGGTCATTAGACACTGGAAAAGGCTGCCCATGGAGGTGGTTGACTCACCTTCCCTGGAGGTGTTTAAGGCATGGGTAGATGAGGTGCTGAGGGACGTGGTTTAGAGGTTGGTGGGAATGGTTGGACTTGATGATCCGGTGGGTCTCTTCCAACCTGGTGAGTCTATGATTCTATAAAACCTTGAGTAGACTATGGGCACTGTGACAGTAGCCAAGGCCACCTTCATCTTCTGCTTGCACCCTCCTGCACGGGTCTGCATCACCACCTCTCCTGGAATGCTGTGTGAGGTGGTGAGTATCTTGTGCACCTTTCGTGAGAACTTGTGGCTGATATTTAGGAAAGGCTCTCTACCATGCCAAACTGTTTCTGAGAGGATCAAGCCAGTGTGTAACTATCTATTCAGGTGTATCTCTGGGCTTGGTGTTTCCAGCTGGCTGGCTCTTAGAAATTTCTCACTGGGCATATGGGAAGATGTAGTTGCCTTGCACAGACACCCTTTTCCCTGGACCATATGTCCTGAGTCACTCCTCAGAAATTCAGAGCTCTCTTTTTGACCGTGTTGGATGCCTGAACACTTAAGATAGGCGCTCTGGGTCATGCTCCTGCGTGGGATGTCTGCAGGTTCATTATTGTGACACCAAGGTAAGGCGTTTATGAAATGTGGCCTGAAGTCAGCTTCCCGTAGCTGCTGTGCAGGTGTGAAGGGCAGGCTACAATCCAAAGTATTGTTTGCCTTAATCAGTATTTACAAAGCCGTATGCAAGGCACGGCCTGTTGTTAGGAAGAGAAATTATTCATGTTAGGAAGGGGGATCACATGTCTGTCATGCTGTGCAATCTGACTTTATTTTCCAACAACACTAAGTACTTGCTGATTCTGTCCAGACCCGGCCTGTTCTGTGACTCTGTAGATTTGTCTCTGTGAGGCAGGAGCTGGCTTGTAACAACAACAGAAAGAAGTATCCATCCTGAGCCCTAGTTCGCTCTCTGCAGAGCTTTGACTGCGTAGCTCGCTGCCAAGCATCACACGGCAGAGCAGAAAGCAGAAAGCGAGGCAGAGAAGGGCTCGTGAATCACCATGGAACAACATCAGAGGAGCCAAGCAGACCCGTGTGATTTTAGGCAAGGCTCAAGTATTTAATTCCTTTAGCTTCAACCCAGGGGACAAATTTGCTCATTTTTCTGGCATTGCAACAACGTTAAAGGCTCTGCACCCATTTGCCCTGATCTCCTAGGGATTCTGCCCTGAAACCCCTGTTGTTCCTATTGTGTGTGGTAATAGCAGTTAAAGGAAAGGTGGAGGTGCAGCAGGACCTGTACACTAAGCTGCTTTTACCCCTTCTGGAGTACATAAAATTAAAGCAAATGTAAATGGTGTAGTCAAAGCAGTACAAGTGGATTCCAGGATCAGACAAATAGTTTCCTTACTCTGAACTAAGTATGTTTTGCAAACATTTGTGGGGACATGAATGCCAAGCCCTGAGTTGTCCCCTGTCCCTCCTGAGACGGATGCTTAGAATTAAGTGCCGATGTCTGGTGGCCACAATGAATGATGGAAGGAAATTTTTGGAAGGTTGAGGCATCTGTGTCTATGGGCACCGAGTGCTCCAGAGGTTTGTGTTTTCCATGCACTTGGTGCATGGTGGTTCCTGAGCCTCGTCTGGGAATTATCTGAGAGGGTACAAACTGTCCCAAATTAAAAGCGTGTGAGAGAGCTGTCTAAGAGAATCAGAGAATTAACTAGGATGGAAAAGACTTTTAAGACCATTGAGTCCGACCATAAACGTAACACTGTCAAGGACATCACTAAACTATGTCTCTAAGCACCACATCTACAAGTCTTCTAAATACCTCCGGAGATGGTGACTCAACCACTTCCCTGGGCAACCTGTGTCAATGCTTGGCAACCCTTTTGGTAAAGACATTTGTCCTAAAATCCAATGTAAACTTTCCGTGGTGCAACTTGAGGCCATTTTCTCTTGTCCCATCACTTGTTACTGAAGAGAAGGCACTAACACCCACCTTGCTACAACCTCCTTTCAGGCAACTGCAGAGAGCAATAAGATCTCCTCTCAGCTCCCTTTTCATCAGATTAAACAACCTGAGTTTCCTCAGCTTCTCCTCATAAGATAGTTAAGTTCCAGCACCCATGCTTTTGTCCTGAACAGTCTAACTCAGTTCTATAGAAATTGTCTAAGAGATTTCTTGGCCTTTCTTTCCTCTCTTGGCAAAGTTTGCCTAGTTTGAATTAGCCCAGAGATGAAGTGAAAGCATACTGAAAACAGCAAAAGAGAACCAGAAATAGGGAGGGAGGAATAAAGTGTTTTGTTTTTTTTTTGGGAAATAGAGGAATTCAGGCAGAGATATGAAGAAAATCACCTGCTTGAGAGAAGCAAACTTGAGAAGTGGGNAGAAAGCGTACTGAAAACAGCAAAAGACAACCAGAAATAGGGAGGAAGGAATAAAGGTTTTTTTGGGAAATAGAGGAATGCAGGCAGAGATATGAAGAAAATCACCTGCTTGAGAGAAGCAAACTTGAGAAGTGGGTATAAAACTTTCTGACTTGCCTTTCCGTGTCTCCTGGAGAGCTTGGAGTTGTTTTACAAGAGCCCATTTTGGAGCAGGCACCCTGAATTATAGCCCTGTTGCAGTGGCTCTTTGGGGCTAAATGTGGTCCAGCAGCCCTCAGGGCCACTGTGGATCTGAGGTGGAGACCATGGGCAGCTGGAGGAGCTAAGAACCCTGTGTCCTCCACCAGCTCACCATTTATGATGAATTTTTGAGTTTGGGGTCTTACTTTTGAGCAGAAACTTTGTGATGGGGACTGTAGGGACTAGATTACTACCGGGAAAGCATGAACCCCCATTAGGGGTTGAACTTTTGTCTACAGAAACCAACCTGACATTTCAATCTGCAAAATCACTTTGAGCCATAAGGACTTAGAGATAAAAAACTCACGATACAGGCAAACTTCACATAAAATCTCTATGGCTTTTAAGGGAATTAGTTCTACCTTTTTTTCTGTTGAACCGTATGACTTAGAGAAGTATGAAACAAACCTGCTCAGAACTCCTCAGAAGGAGACGTGGACTGCTTGAAGGTATCTGTGGGGTTATTTCCCCCTTATCCATGACTGGTTAGTTCTGCTGCCGTGGCGTATTGACAAGCCTTTTTTTACAAGGTTCAGAGGATAAAGAGAAGTCTGTGCTGGGACAAGCTGCAGTTTTTTGTTGGAAACATCTGTGATCTCTAGTTTCCTCCTCTAAGTATTTAATGTGTTATATCCCTACGGAGAGTTTGGTACTGTAGGACCACACCAAACTGTTCCATTTGTCTACAGTTCAGCTTTTTTAACCTTTTTCAGGCTGAATTTAGGCTCATTACAACTGCTGTTTACCAGAAGGCACTGCAGAAAACTTCTAACGTGCATTTATTTAAATAACATCTGATATATTCTACAGGACGGACTACACGGAGTAGCTGTAGTGTTGTTTCCAAAGAGTTTAAATGTCATCCTTGGCTAGAAAACAGAGAGGAAGGAAAGATCTGTTGCATGTGCCTGGGTATTGCCCATAGAAAAAAAGATCAAAGTTACAAAAAGAAACTGTGGTTTTGTTTTTCCACAGTTGTTAGGGTTCACAAACTTCCCAGGATCTACGTTTCAAGTCTTTCATCAACCAGATTTTGTAGATTTACATTTGTTTAAAATAGTTTCCAGGCAGTAGGTGATTAGTGGTTAGAAGTGGCTCGCAGCTTGGTGATAATTTGATTAAGTGAAATCCTCGGGAAGATCATTATTCCAGGTCTTGCACGTTTCTCTGTTTCACCCACGGACCACAACTCCTTCACCATCCAATCTCACAGGAGAAACCTCCTTTATTCCCTGCGTTTCAGAAAGAACAGATGAGTGCTAGTCAGGAAAGACAAGAGGATGCCTCCAGCCAGAATGCGCAGCAGGAAAAGACATTAACTCCGCAAAAATACCACTTCTACATTTTCCTAGGTGAATTTAAAATGCAGTAATTATATCCCTCTCCCCAAGAACTCCATGTACTCCTGTGCTTTTGAATGAATTCGGCATTAAGGACTTTGCTGTTCTACTAGCCGGGGGCTGAGTAGATGCACGGCGGAGTTAAAGTGTTTCCAGAGGTGGGGGAAGCACAAGATTTGAGGTATCCACCTTAAAAAGCCAAGGAGGGTACCCCCAAACACCGTCATCTGGAGCATCAATCCTGCATCTGTGGGTCTGAGGCAGCCTGAAGACAAAAGAAGATGACCCATAGCTGTATATTTCCAAGATGGGCAGTGAGCCAGCAAAGATAATGGGGAAAATAAAAAATAAGAGGTAAATATTCAAAGTTTAGCTGATTTTTTTTTAGTTATGTGCAAATGAAAATAATTTTCTGATGTTGCACAAGCTGGACCATATTTGGGTTTTTTTTATAAGAAGGTGGAGTGATATGAGACTATAACTTGACTTGTCAGTCCTTGCTAATGGGAGGACTGTCTTGTGTCCTGCTCCTTCACTCAGAAATGGAGGAAGTGGCTGGAGGGTTAAGTACTTAAGTAGATAATTCCTCAAAAAATCTTTGCTTTACTGATTAACGTCAGGAAATTTTGGTTAAAAATATTGATTTCAGAAAGGATGGTGTCTGCCTGCCTTCCTGTAAAAGCTGAGGGCATGTGCTGCATCTCATAGTCAGTGACTCATGTATTTCCACTTGTTGGACAGGGATTTATGCATTTTTGGGCTTACAAACACTCGTGAATTTGCAAAGAGCTGCTTGAAGCGGTTTTGCAGATCCCCTTGTGATAATTGCATCTTGTTTGTGTCTGAAGTCGTAGGTTTAATACCAATGCAGATCAACCTGGGGTGGCGGGAGGACAGAAACAGTCTCGCTTCCTCTGTCTTGGAAACTCTTCCAGCACTTGCTGCTACCCAGCATGGCTTCACATGCAGCCGCTGCCTCACAAAGTAGGCCAACTCAGTTGTTTTCACAGGTACCTAAAGAAAAGGTGAAGAAAGGTTGGTGAGACCATTCAATTCATCTTCTTGAATAATGTCAGCCATGGGCTTCCCCTTAATTAACTCCCATGGTACTTGCAGCAGGTATCCCACCTTTGTTTTTCAAGTGGAACCACATCTTTGGCAGTTGTAATTCCACCATCACCAGATCATAGAATTGTAGAATAGTTAGGGATGGAAAGAACCTTGAAGATCACCCAGTGCCACCCCTGCCATGGGCAGGGACACCTCCCACTGGATCAGGCTGCCCGAAGCCCCATCCAACCTGGCCTTGAACCCCTCCAGGGATGGGGCAGCCTGGGCCAGGGCCTCCCTACACTCATCATGAAGAAATTCCTCAGTTTGTCTGGTCTAAATCTTCCCCTCTCCAGTTTATACCCATTGCCNCCAGGTGACATTAGTGGTCCATATTTCCTTGTTTGGGACACCCTGAGCTGTAGTAGATTCTCTTGAGACACGCATCCAACTCCATGTATGGAGAACACATAAGAGCCCTCATTAAGATTTTTTTCAGTCTAATCCTATTTAAAACTGCATACAGAAAAAGAAAGGCCTGTAAATCTACACTCAGCGATATAATATGCATAAGACACAGTCAATTCACCTTGAAAGAGGCCCTTAAGAGAACTTGAGTGCTGCGTTGGGGATAGGACGTGGGTGAG
>WAAB01015945.1:0-20935 GCA_013389865.1 Piaya cayana
GCTTATAATAACACTTTAAAGTACTTGGATATCTGTATTTTGGGCAAATCAATCTGACCTCTACTCTAATGCTTTTTCCATCTTTCCCCATTTGTGTTTTGCTGCTTGAGGAGAAGCAAACCAGATTTTTACTGCTGGTAGTATGAAGTTTTGGAGTTTTGAGAAAACACAGAAAGTGGCTTTCATACTTCAACAGCAACTAGATCTGGATTATATTTTTGATGGTTTAGAGACTGGTGGGAATGGTTGCACTCAGTGATCTGGTGGGTCTCTTCCAACCTGGTGATTCTATGATGATTCTATGATAACATTTATTTAATTAATTTTATCTGAATTAGCAGATCAGTTGGTACAAAAATAATTTTCTAATTGCTTTTGGGATTGAAGTAGAGATTCCTCACGTGCATCATTTTTCTACCTCCACAAGTACTTGGAATGTTAAGTTCTACAGTTAAATCTAATTCTAGCAAGAAGGATTGAAGCTAATCATTTAACAACTGTTTGAAACTGTGAAATGTTTTTTTCTCTGACTGTGTGCTAAGTGAACAGAAGTTGACTTGTAAATATTGCTGAATAATCTGACTGAGTTATACTGCAAGTTACTTTCTGTAATGGTCAGACTTGTAAAGAGAGTTGAAGCTTGTCTGCTCTGTTGTGTGTAACTCCATGCGAGTAGGAGGAGTAAGTATTTTTTTTCTGTAACAAGTGATTGCTTAAGCTTGACACATATTTGGATTTCTCACCCCTCTTCCCTTTGGATTTTGTTTCCAAATGGCACTGTTGGGATTTGATCTTCTATGAGTGTTTTTGCTGTTTAGTTGCCAGTATGTCTATGTGGATTTTGTCTGTTGTGTCTAGGATTTACAAAGTTGCTGCTAGAAAATTGAATGAGCTTTTTGGATAGAGAAAAATGACTAAGAAAAAACCCTCTGAGAGAGGACTGTTGGAGCTAAATTACATGGGAAAAATGTTACATAGAGTAACATTTTATGTGGGCTCAGTGGGCACTAACAGCAGTATTTTAATACTAACAGGCAGGTGGACATAGGTGGTTAATATTTCCAGATAAAAAAGGTATTATGTACAGTGTAAAATTACATGATAACTTGATTTATCTTATTTTGATTTGTTGAATGAGTATAAATTCATATTTGGAATGTGTGTTAGAGAATTTTTTATCAGAAATACAAGAAGGTAATTTCAATTCCTCAATAAAATACTCTGAGGAAGAAAGGATTCTTATTCTTCCAAATACATTTCTTCTTATTCATAAAGTGTGAGAATACTGGGGCATATCAAGTTGTGGCTTCAGGTAGTTATATCCTGACTGGCTTTGCACAGCCAGACAAACTTTTTCTTTCTATGTGAGAACAAGTGCAAAGACCTGGTGCTGAGCTATGTGAGCAAATGACTGTTTTGTTCTGTGCTATTCCTGCGCCATTGAACCTACACAGAAATCTCACTGCTTTCACCTTCCCACGATGTATTTTTTTCCTGGAAATGTGAAAAATTCCTTAATTGTAGTCAGTAAATACTATTGATACACAATCTGTTTTAAAATTAAGGATGCTATTTTGTGTACAAACCAGTTACACATAAATGTCTGAGCTAGCTATGCTAAGTATAAAGGTAAAAATATGTTAACATAGGCTTCCTGTTGATTTATCTTTAAAAAAACAAGTTAAATTGAACCTTTATTCTCCTGATACTTCGGAAGATTTGTTTGTGGGTTTTGCGAACACAAAGACTATTTGATAAATATACTATAGTATCATAAACCAGAACTTTAACATGTATCCTAGCTGCATTTACTGTAGGTAACAACTCTTGTTAATAGCTTCAAAAGAGTTATTAGAATATACTAAAGCCTGTTTTGAGCATAGAATTATTGAAAGATCTATTTCAACCTTGTCCTAAAAAGATGTCCAGTCTTTAGCTATTAGTTACACTTAAAATTTTATTTATAATGTGCAAGGATGGTGATAAATATAGATAAATTAGATAAATAATGCTTGCATCCTTGGCAGATAGGCACTGAGAGCATGCTAAAGGTCACATGTTCTCACAATAGTGCAGAAATGAGTTGCTGTAAAAGCTGAGATTCCTAGGTGAGTTCTTGCTAACCATCTCCACATGCTGGACATTCATAGTTTCAGTCCTTTTTAAGCATCTACTTTCACCTACCATAAAAGATTCTTGACATATTGAAGCTCTTAAGTTTACCTGGCATCTTGGCGGCTTCTATTCTTAAGGCTTTCCCTTTCAGCACGTGTGTTGTTTGTGACAACATGAAAAGTAGCTAGCAATGTTCTCAAATGTCTGCGGATGCTGTGCTTTAGCCACTGACAATTTCCCTTCCCTATGAGGGCAGTAATAATTTTTTTCACAGTTTGGTACAAACTGCTTCAGCAGTGTTACTGATTTGACACTAAATTCCTCTCTGACCTTGCTGGTAAGAGATAGTTGTCTTGCTGTAGGTGTCTGTAACAATCCATTAGTACATCAGACTGCTGGGTTTTGTTGCTCTGCTGCATACAGATCTTACCTGGATGGCGACTGCTGGCTCTCAGGTGTCAGTGGCTTTGTATCTGACACCACAAATCTAAACAAAAAGGGAACTTAATAAACTATGTCTCACACTGGGTTTAGTAATGGCCATGTCAGCTATAGCCTAACTATAAAAAGACACACTTTTCTGCAGAGGTCCAAATACCAGAAAAAGGACATAAGAGAACATTTTTGCAAACTCATCCTTAAATATTCCAGGAAAGTGTTTTTTCTTTTTACTTTTTTAGTAGCAAAGGTGAAAAGAATGCTAACATCTACTTTACACTTGTGATGAATTACTGATATTAAAATGCACCATACCCTTCGCTGAGGGCTCTGGATTTTTCCAGGTCTTGGATTACATTCAAAAGGACTTTAATCTTCTCCTGGTTTGACTGCAAGGATTCCTCTACAGACTGCAGCCTGCCTTGTAGGGCACAGAGTTCGCCATGTGCCAAATGAATTTGATTTATTTCGCTAATCTCTTTGTTGGCTTGCGGTTTTATTTCATTCCTTTGAGGATGAGGCTTTATGTGAAATCCTTCTAAACAGCTGTTACACTGGGAAACATCTGACTGGGCAGATATTTTCTCGATTGCAGTATTACATGACAGAACGGATTTTGATGTGTTGCTGCTGGTCAGTGATATTATTGTGTGATCGTCATTTGTTAATGTCACACAGCTGGAACCTGGTTTGTGCTCTCCTGCCTGTTGATAGTCTCTGAGGCAACAAGGAGATGAGCTGTGATTTGATGGAGGACTTAATGGAGTGATTTCCTTACTGCTCGCATCTTTGCTGGCTATAAGTGGCCCCGAATCACTTTTATCTGCTTCCCAAGAGTCAGAATGAGCATTACATTCACTGCAATTAGCAGAATTGCTTAGGCAAGGGTATGCTTTTTCAGAATTAGACGACAATGTGCTGTTTTCATTACTTTCGTTGTTATTTATGACAGTAGAAGCATGTAGTGAATTACTTAAATTCGTGGTTGCGTCTGGTGCATCCGTGGAAACACTGCAGTTTTCCACTTCTTGTGGAAAGCTCACGTGTATGTATTCAGGCACCTGTGTAGAAACAGTTGTCTTCTCTGATACCGAGAAATCTTCTGAGTGGATGGGTCCATTGCTTTGTGCTTTAGATGGTCTCTCACTTAACTTACCGTCCGCCTCACTATTTCTATATCCATCTTCCAAATGATCAGTTATTCTTAAGTAACAGAGATCTGAGGACATGAGGTCTTGTTCAGCTAGATCACCGTTTATTTGGATAGAACTTGCAGGCTCAGTTGGCATTTCTGTTAAAGACTTGCTTACTGCCAGCTTTTTCCTTTTAAAAACAGGGTAGTGTTTCCTGAGGCTGGGAGATGTTTGTATGGCAATGTTCCGAAGCCCCTTCTGAGCCCTTGGAAATGATGGAGACCAATGCAGCAAAAAATTGTGATCCCTAAATATTTCTGTTTTTCCAGTCGTGAATGCTATGTCTTGAGCAGGATTAGTATCTAACTCCGTCTCTGTGTGCACACCATCGTCCTTGAATCGAACTTGCTGAGATTTGGTCCTGCGGTGCTGCGGCCGTCTCATAAAATCAGCTGAATCCAGACTGTTCCTTTTCAGTAGCACCGGACGCATTTTCATGTTTTGCTGGGCCATTGAATCACAATTGAGAGTCTGCAAGTAACGTGTTTCTTTGCGACCCATTTCATTCGTCATTTGAACTGTATATTAGGAGTGTTCCCAAGAGGCAAAAGAATACTTCACTCCTGAAGAAGCTATAGTTTTCATTCTTGTTGTTGTTGTTACATATACTTTTAAGTGACATGCTCACTTTAGGGATGCTCTTTGAAATTTAATTGCTGATCAGACCAAATACTAAGACAAATTAACTATAAAATTCAAGGAAAAATATTTTTGTAGCTAGGGAGTGCAGGTTCCTTGTGTTATCAAGCTAACTCGATCTTTGTCTTACAAAATTACAATAAGCCATTATGCTTACTAATTAAAAGGTAAGGTTGAGTCAATGGCTTTCCTTATGGCTCTTATTGACAGTCAGCTCTCCATTTGTGATCCAGCTTCTTGAAGTGGTGTAGCAGTCACATGTGTTTTATTTTCATGTTGTCTGAACAAGAAGCATAGTAACTTCTGGGGGCATTTTCATTTCTGATGCATAGCTTTATTGATGGAATACACCCATTAAGACCAAACTCAATTGCTTTCTTTAGAGAGAGATTTTCTTCAACCATCTTTTTCATGTTGTGGACGAAACTCATATTCCCAAATGGTTAAGCAACACGTAACCACTTCTGAACAGGTGAAAATACAGCATGCAGTGGGCTTCAGTGAGAGAAGTTATTGAGGTGTAGTTGTCACTTCAGTTCTTGCAAACACAAGGGCCACGATAACCAAGTGACTGTTTCATTTGAGGGTGTTCCGTAAGTGCTTTGGCATCAGAAGAGTGATCCAGACTGAATAACCAGCAAATGGATGGTAACAGGAATTGTTTCCTGAAAGCAAAAAGACAAGAGTTGTAGGTGAACAAATTGCCAAACAATCTTATTTTCTTCTTCTGTCTCCCAAAAACTTTTCATCTCAAGTTGTTTTGCAACTTTGGCATAGAAACTGTAAAATATTTTATAGTTTTCAGGTGTCTAAGATATTCTTCATAGGAAATACAAAATACCAAGAGTGTATCTAAAATACTCAGAGCAGTAGTTTGCTCTTTGTGATCAGTACTTATGTGCAGGCCTGAATCTGGTCCCAAATGCAGACCGTAAATCTTCAGATTTGAAAATGCCTGTTAAAATTGTTATGGGTGAAATAGGAAAAAGCTGAACAAGGCTAAATGTGAGTTTTCAATTTGGAAGCACATTGATGTTTGAACAAAACTCAAATTTATTTTTTAATTATTTTTTTTCGGAGTTGCTCATTTCAGTGTGTTCAGATTTGAGTACAACTCCTGCACAAGGAAAAATAAGTTTATTTTCAATGTGATTCATGCAAGTAGAACACTTCCCGGGGAGATGAAATCTCTTTCCCATGCAGTATTAATTATTTGGGAATTAAGACTGAAATTGGTTGCACGTACGTGTAAAGATGCTACTCAATTTGCTTGTGGGAGGTTGGCCTGTCAAGTTGTAGTTTGTCACGTTTGTCCATAAGTAACCATGAAATAACCAAAAAGTAAACATTTTGAGTGACTGCTAAAACTTTTATCTCTGGAGAATAATTATGACAATAGTCATAATGACCTTGAGATAGGACATTAGGAAAACTGGAGGAACGTAAGGAAACATTTTATTATGGAGCTAAAATTTTACTTGCAAGTATTTTAGTTTTTTTCAAGTCTAATATAGCCATTAAGCTTTTCTGTACCCCCAAGCCTAATGCTATGACCCTTTTGTCACAGCTGGCACTTCCCTTATGAGAATGTTTGCCACAGAGATATTTTATTCACAGTTTAAGGTGTAACAAGCATTGATGGTTTTCAGATTCTCTGTATTTCTTCTATAAAAGCAGCAGCATTGGCAGAATCTGAAGTGGTAACAAATCGCTGTTCCAAATGAAGGTTATGGGTGTGTCCTCTGCACTGAGCACTAGGATGGGCTGTGAGTTTGTGCTCAAGCACACCTGGATGATCCCTTGAAGCTGTGCAGTCACACCCCGGCTCTTTAGGGTTAGATGTTACTGACTGCAGGGCTGTGCAGGGTATTGTGTCTGCAGCACCAGCACCTGCGCTGTGATGTGTTCACCAGTGCACGACGGGGTTTGGCACAGACCTGTCACAGTGCATTGCTAATGGACATTTGATGTACTAGAGCTGCAGTAAGAAAATATAAAGGCAGTAAAAGTGAAAACTCAGTCTTGCACCTCACTCGTGCGAGCTGACAGCTTCCAGCAATCAGGTATGGCAAGAGTAATCTTGTTCCTTCAATATTGATATGTCAAAATGTAAGTTACTTTGATAGAATTTTCTTGGCAACCTTTCTGTTCCAAATTTAGATACATTATGGCTTCCTGAGATTGGACATTTAGGTGAGCGTGTGCCACATATAGTTTGTTTAATTTATGTAGTTTTCATTTCTTTGCATTTTACCTGGGACTCAGCACTCCAGGTTTCTACCATTTGAAGGATAGTTTTACTGTTTCTCATCCCAACAGTCTGTGTCACAGACTTCCTTACAAATGTGAATTCTCCTACCCACACCATTCCAGAATAAACTGAGACAAAACTCAGTATACGCAATGAGTAGTGTTGTACTAGTAGCAGATTTTAAGTCCTGACTTTCAAAACTAACTCATGCACCTGTAAGTAAATCATCTTGACTGTGCTTTTCTTAAATTATGCCATATCTGACACTTGCTACTAGAATTAAATAGAATGGGAATGAGAGGAGAAGTTTACGTGAAAGATGGGATTTTTTTTAATGGGATTTTTAATAGGCCAACTGTTTGCTATTAGGATTACAGTGATTTTTAAGACTGGGGCTAAATTCTCCGTGTTGTGTTAATTTACCATTAACCTTCTTCCCTGCTAATTCACCAGTGGTTTCTTTAGCCTTACTTCTGTTATCTTCGTGTACCTTTTATTTCAGTGTTGTACAAAATCTGACACATTTAATTTATAGGAGTTGATGAGACGGGTGCAGTGGGAAGGATGCTGTAATAGAATAAACCAAACTGTTAGAAGCCTTATGTAACGTTTAGGTAATGTAATATAATTTAAGCAGAGTAATAACGTGCTATTATTCTATTATTAAGTTCTGGAAGAAAATGAGCGTTGGATGATTTCACTGCAAAGAGAAATGTTGCATCAAACATCGAAGGGAAATAATAAGTACATTAATACCAAATTGTACTTTCATGGTGTGCTCTCCTAAATCACTGTACTGCTTGTTCACTGGAAACAAATATACGCAATAAACAAGAAAACACTTTCTGCAAATAAAGTTCCAGTGCCAAGTTCTGAATTCACATATCGTTCCCTAATTACTGGAAGCTTTATACAGTTTTGTATGAGAGTTTATCCAAATCCTGCAGTAGCATTCTCTACTTCCTATCACAGCTGCTGTGCTCCAGGCAGATGGACTGCTTTAAAAGTTATTCTTGCCCAATTAAATTCAGAAAGAAGCTTTAGAAGTCTAATCCTTTGTGTTTTAAAGACAAGCAAAAAGCCCTTAGAGGTTTTAGGAGAGCTCTCTACTTTGGCTATGGAGGCATGTGAGCTAGATTCTCGCATTCTTAATTTGCAAATTGTTATTTTAATTATATGTGATTTTTAGCTAACTGGGCATCCACTGGTTTGTATGAATTGGTGTAATGGAAGTTTTGATGCTCTTATTAGTATTGAAACAAGCTGAAATTTTAAAAAAAGTATATATAGGTAGGAATTCTCAAATATTTGGATTGAAAACCCAAATGAGTGAATTTCAATGAGTTATAGGTGTCTGTATTTACATGAACAGATCAGTGTAACATTGCCAATTCCCTATGTTTAAATAACTTTCCCCTGACCAGGAAGTAAATCCCCATTCTTTTCTGGCATAGCAGTTTACAGGTCTTGTTTTGCAGGTTATTTCGCATTGCTGAAGTATGAAAAACTCTAAGGATCTATTTTATAGAAATGCTTTCAATGTATTAATTTAACTTAACGTTACTCATAACAAAGAGTGTACGTCATTTTAAAACTTAAGTCTTGTAATAATATTAACTGTTTTGGGAGGTGAAATTTACTGGGATTTCACGTTTGCCAGGGTTGCGTGGCCTCACAGCCATGCAGCCTCTCCCTCCCTGGCCCTTTCCTGGGTAGCTGCCTATCAGCCCCAAGGAAATGCCTTGTGCCTTGGTTATTTTACTTAAAGAACATTGTGGGTTTGCTCCAATCTCGCATTCACTGGTTTTTGAAACATGTGCTCTATTTCATAGAATCATAGAATCACCAGGCTGGAAGAGACCCAACGGATCATCGAGTCCAACCGTTCCTATCAAACACTAAACCATGTGCCTCAGGACCTCGTCTACCTGTACCTTAATTATTTGTTAATGTTCTTTTTCAATGGTGCATATTTCACACTCTTCAGTGTCTTGAGTATGTATATCAGGCTAACAGATGTCATTACCTGTTTGCATGTTAAGGGTATTTTTCTGCTCTTAAAGCAGAACTTGATTTTTTTTCAAGTCTGCGTGTGTTGCACTAGGGTTCTAGTACATATTGGGTGGCTACACAAGGAGGCTCTCTCCACAAGGAGCCACATGGAAAAAAAATAAGGAGCAATGGTTACAAGCTGGAGAAGAAGTTTCATCTCAGTCTAAGAAAGAATATTTTCTGACAGTAAGGACAATCGTTCACTAAAACAATTTCCCGAGGATGTAGTTTTATCTCCATCACTGGAGGTTTTCAACATTCAATTGGACAGGGAGCTCAATAATCTCATCTAGGTTCCCTCTTCAAAGAGAAGTTGGACCAGATGATACTTTGAGGTCACTTCCAACCAGGACTGTCCTGTGATTCTATGATTCCTGACCTTTTGTCGCAATAATAGAACCTTAGCCAAACCGCCTCGGTTCCTCATTGTCCCCAGGCCAAAAGGTTCAATAGTTTGTGGTTTGTCTTTGTTCTCTCTCCATCCACAGTCCCTGTCAAGTTTAGATGGTTTGCCTTCTTTCTTTTCAGTGCATAACAAGTTTTAAAGTGTGCATGTTGGCAAAAATATGATGAGACAGATTGCTGCATATTTTTCTTTTGAGATGTAAAATTTACAGCTGGGATGAAAAGATCATTTTTTCCAATGTGGAAGCAATCTTTAAAATATAAAAGAATAAGGCAATTTAATAATTTAGCAGTTCTGTAAATGTCAAAATTCTTAATGTTATTATCTATTTTTTTCTTTGTTCAGTATTCTCTCAAAGGTAACCTCTAAAGCAAAAATCATACTACATCACTATAGGATGGGTTATAATGAACACCTCACATTTTTATAATCTAAGAAACCTCAGTGGAGTTCACAGACCTATTTTATGCAGATTTCTAAGTTCAGTGAGGCCAGAAAGGAATTAATCACAGTCTAGTGGACTGTAGAATGATTTTTAATAGTGGCACCTTTAATTTAAGGCAACGTTTATGTTTATAGCAGGCTCCCATATAGTAGCATCAGGTTATTGGGGGATTTTGAGAGTCTGGAGAACTGTAAGAGAATAAGAGAATACCATTGGGTAAGCAACTGCTAGCATTCTATTGATGTGAATAGCTTTAAAGATAGAATAAATAAGGCTCATACTTCCTTGACAACTTCCTACTCGTCTGGATCATGAAAGCACTTCTATGCTCTTCTCATCCTAAAATGCCTATTGAGTATTATTGAAACACTATTCTTTTTCTCTTTTGAATAGATCAGTGATAGATTTTTTTTTTTTAAAGCAGTTTGTGACCTTGTATACTGCTAGGTTAATACACTGGGGAGAAATAAATTGTAATTCAAGTTTTCCATTATAAGGGTTGGGAATCAAAATGCATCTGAAGAGGTTTTTCCCTTGTGTATTTTCCCATGTTGTCTCAGGTACCAGGGTGTTTTCTAATGTTATTGTAGACTTATTTTGGACTGGAGCTGGATTTGGATATTTATCAGGTTAAGTTATGATAAAATCTCTTGCTATCTAAACTATTCCACATCTAGTTAGGTGTTTTCACAGCACATTTAGCATGGTTCCGCTCCACTCATTTCATGAGCGTCCTGAAAACTCCCTCAGCTTCCCCAGTCAGAACTAGTGATGGAACACTTCCAGACTATGGAGTTGGTCAATTGGTGCTGTTGGTTTCAGCACAAATCTGTAAGTCTGGAGTTGGTGTCATGCATGCCTTTGAAAAAGGTAGTATTATTAATTCTAGTGTTCAATCAGCAGCTGTAGCTGCCATATGGACACTGCGATTAGGTGCTGTTTTATTTTGGTCACTTGCACAGATTAGTTTCACAGCATATACAGTTTCCAGATTGGAAGTTAATTAAATGATTAATGTTTGTGGCAGTCCTTTGAGTCCTAGTCAGTCTTAGAAGCACCCCCATGAAGCGATGAACTGCATGTGAGAAATGAAGTTGTGAACGACGATAATCATATAGAGTGATTGCATATCTTGGGCCCAGACCACTGAATATCTCTTCTGATACATGTTATTAACCATCAGGGCACAGAGCAGGCTGTCCAGGTCAGTGCAAAAAGATATGTTGGAAAACTTTACTCCAGACTTTGCTGGGATGGTACCTTCTGTCATATCTGAGAATGTTTTTACTGCTTGTGAAAAGGATCCATGGCAAAGTACAGACAAAATCATATCCCAGTTTGGAGTTACCTGATGTACCAGCTATAGACTTTAGGATGCAGATGTAATTAGCTGTTGAAGTATTTCAGTAGTCATTAATGGTAGCAAATTGAACTTTGCTCCCAAATTTTTAATAGGGTCTGTAAAGGACTTGTCTTAAATTCCACAGTTTTGTCATTTTTTCTCTTTCAAGATTTTGTTTATTTTATCCATTATGAAGTTACTGAAGTTCAGCTGTTTCTACGACATGCTTTGGTTTCTTTCTTGGTTTTAACTATTACAATTGACTTGTATACTTGCCCTGCTAATAATATGGCTGTAAGAACAGATTGTGAAACCCCTCAAATAAGTTATTTTGGGGTTTTTTATTTTTTTCCCCCACTATTTGCATCTGTTTGCATATTTTGGCACAATCATAGTTCTCTGTTTTGGTCTGTGTACCTTGGTTTTGTGCATAGCACCTGAGCAAATAAGTGGATGTAGTGAGCTCCCACTGGATCATGGAGGGCTGCTACAGATACAGCCATAGGTTCCTCCTGATTTGATTTATTTCTCCCTGGTCAGGACAGGTGGACTGGTGAAACACCTCTGTTGTCAGGAAGCATCTTTCCAACTTAAGTAGAAACTCGGTGAGTTTCTCAAAGCTTTAAAAAAGATACAAAAATGTGAAAAGGAGTAAAAGGCTAAGTCAGAGAGAATAGTTTTGCCTTGATTTTGTATTGCTCTAGATGAAAGTTTCTCTTTAAAAAAAATTTATAGAATCATAAAATTCTTATGATTGGAACAGACCTCTAAGATCATTCAGTGCAGCCATCAGCCCAAGTGTACACTCCCAAACCCTGAGAAATCCAGCTAAGTACACCTTTATTTTCCTTGATGTGGCCCCTTTAATATAGTGTCAACTTCTATGTTTCTGTAGTCATTTTCTTTGTAATACCTCAGCTCATTTAATCTTTCAGAAGATTGGTGCATATATTGGGTTAGAGCTCAGGGCTTAATTTAAAAATGGAAAAATTCTGAAATGGCAAGTTTTTAATGTTCAGAAGACTTATACAGAATCTTTCTGACAACTTAGTTAGACCCTCTAATGTATATTGCTTTTTCCTTGCCTTTTGAACATAGAATATCAGCAGTGTCTGCTGAACAGAGACACCAGTTTTATGCATGAACATTAAGATGAAGCGGTAGTCTAATTATCTTCCAATCATGACTTTTCTTCAGCTTGCAAATATACGTAACTTTTCGAGGATGTCAGAGAATCAAATGAGACTCAAACTCTTCCTTTTATGAAGCTGACTTTCAGAGGCAGCATGTGGTGATCCAGGTATTTATTACTAGCAAAAAAACCACAGAGCAAGGGCAGTGTGACATGCAGGGGGTGGTTTGGTATGCAAATCTTAATGGTTTCACAGTGTTTTCTTCCAGCATCTCATTGGCACTGAAACAAAAAGGTTTTTTTCTTTTGGAAAAAAAAAAACCTTTAAGACTAGAAGCAAGAAGTTTTAGTGAGCAGATTTCAGAAATGAAATGGATGACAATGAACTGAAAGTTACAGATGAAATGCAAGGAGGCTTCAGAAGGGAGTATTTTCAGATGAAAATGGCTGAAAGATAGAGAGCCTTTTAAGTAAAAATAAACCCCAAAAGTGCAAATTGGCAGCTTATTATGATACACAGGAAAAAGCTGGCAGAGAAGAAGAAAGATGAAGCTATTGAGAGATATTTTAAAATGGCCTCTGTGTAACAGGCCAATCATTGATCGCAACAGGGAGTCTTGTTGCTTTGGGTCCCACAGAATAAAGTAAAATGCTATTTCTGAGGGTAGAAGTATTTATTATAAGAAATTGGAATAATTTTGTGTAGCATAGCTTGGTATCTGCAGTTTTCTCCAGTGCACAGCTTGTCTTTTGTAGTATTCCTTCATCTGTTATTGTTATTGGCCAGCACACAGAATATCCTTTTCTGGCGGTGTGCACTGTCACACAAGAGTTCTGTGTATTTTTCTGTACTTGCTCAAATATTCCCTACAGGTTTGGTAACGCCAAATGGACTTTGCTCGAGCATCTAAGAAACATGAACTAAGAAGATGGTGTGAACATGTTTATGAATCCTGCTAACAGATTTTGTGGACTACCTCAAAACGGGATAGAGGTGAATGGAGAGGGGGCTCTAACACAGATAAGTAAAACAGAATAGGGTGTAAGCTTCTGACTTCAGTGACGGATGATATTATAGCATTTTATCTGAGTAATATTAGAGCCAGATTTAAACATTACTTTAGGTTGGTGAGACTGAGGGCTCAGTGCTGGGTCCAGCCCTGTTCAATGTCTTCATCAATTACCTGGACGAAAGCATCGAGTGCACCCTTAGCAAGTTTGCAGATGACACTAAGCTGGGTGGAAATGTCAGTCTACTGGAGGGTAGGGAGGCTCTGCAAAGGGATCTGAACAGGCTGGACCGCTGGGCTGAGTCCAGTGGGATGGGGTTTAACATGGCCAAATGCCGGGTCCTGCACTTGGGGCACAATAACCCTGAGCAGCTACAGACTGGGTGAAGTCTGTCTAGAAAGCTGCCTGAAGGAGAAGGACCTGGGGGTGTTGGTTGACAGTGGCTGAACATGAGCCAGCAGTGGCCCAGGTGGCCAAGAAGGCCAATGGCATCTTGGCTTGGATCAGAAGTGGCATGACCAGCAGGTCCAGGGAGGTTATTCTCCCTCTGTACTCGGCACTGGTGAGACCGCCCCTTGAATCCTGTGTTCAGTTCTGGGCCCCGCAGCACAAGAAGGATGTCGAGGCTCTGGAGTGAGTCCAGAGAAGGACTCTTCCAACCTGGTTATTCTGTGATTCTAAGCAAAAAAAAGAAAAGATTGACTTTGTTGTTATGGCGCATTTCATTACAGATTTCACTTTTCTTTTCAATGCTTGGCTCACTCTAGTATTTTCAGGATTTCTTTTAATACACGCATCTTATGCACAGATTTGTGACATTCCTTATGAACGCATGTCGGCTATAACATGCAGTGGTAACTTTTACCTTTTAAAATACACCACAGTGTAGTGTAAGTATCCAAGTGAAGCCACCATTTGCACAGGGAGGGATAATAATTGCTTATTCTCTTGTACTCTGAACATGAGATTTCTGTCTTCCTTTGTGAGCTGCAGAACTCTCTGTTTTAAATATACACGCTCTTATCAAACTGCAATTCAAATGCTAGCAAAATGATATTGCATGCTTTGTTAAGTTTTGGTCATTAATGAAAGGTTATGAGGATGGTTGGCTGCCCTTGAGAAAGATGTCCATGCAGGGTGCAGAAAGACTTTAAGTATATAACAGGAATAATTTTGTCATCTTTAACGAAGTTCTCCTGTTCTACAAAGCACTATTGCTTCCATTGCTGCGCTGCTGGATTTTGACAGTATCATAATGAAATTCATATATTTTCCTTCAGTAACTATATGGAATGCCTAGTAACACGACACCATCTGCCCCAAGCTGTGTAATTTTTCATTGCGTTTATGAATAATTGTTGGTCAGTCTAATACATCACTTCATTATTAAAGGCAATTTTACTTTTTCTAACAAATCTGCTTAATGCAGCAGTGCACTGTAGGTGGGGATATAGGAATCCTGGATAAAATCGTAATAATAAACACTGTGATTCCATTTACAGTATGAGTCTCTGCACTGACAGTGCAGTTAAAGCCTGCCCAAGAGGGATAACATAATTTCTTCCTGCAGATCTCCCAGATGACCTAAAAGTATGACTTACAGATCAAAATTGTTGCTCAATGAACCTGTTGAGGATATTATTAGAACAAATGTGAGTTGTCTTCTTGTGTGCAGTGAGAAGGGGCATACTGGGGCAAAAGGAGGAGTGGAGCATTAGACTTGTATGGACAACATGGGGAAAAGAAATGTCTTTGTTCTGTGGCTCGGCTATTATTCTTTTGCTNACACAGATAAGTAAAACAGAATAGGGTGTAAGCTTCTGACTTCAGTGACGGATGATATTATAGCATTTTATCTGAGTAATATTAGAGCCAGATTTAAACATTACTTTAGGTTGGTGAGACTGAGGGCTCAGTGCTGGGTCCAGCCCTGTTCAATGTCTTCATCAATTACCTGGACGAAAGCATCGAGTGCACCCTTAGCAAGTTTGCAGATGACACTAAGCTGGGTGGAAATGTCAGTCTACTGGAGGGTAGGGAGGCTCTGCAAAGGGATCTGAACAGGCTGGACCGCTGGGCTGAGTCCAATGGGATGGGGTTTAACATGGCCAAATGCCGGGTCCTGCACTTGGGGCACAACAACCCTGAGCAGCTACAGACTGGGTGAAGTCTGTCTAGAAAGCTGCCTGAAGGAGAAGGACCTGGGGGTGTTGGTTGACAGTGGCTGAACATGAGCCAGCATTGGCCCAGGTGGCAAAGAAGGCCAATGGCATCTTGGCTTGGATCAGAAGTGGCATGACCAGCAGGTCCAGGGAGGTTATTCTCCCTCTGTACTCAGCACTGCTGAGACCGCCCCTCGAATCCTGTGTTCAGTTCTGGGCCCCGCATCACAAGAAGGATGTCGAGGCTCTGGAGCGAGTCCAGAGAAGGACTCTTCCAACCTGGTTATTCTATGATTCTAAGCAAAAAAAAGAAAAGATTGACTTTGTTGTTATGGCACATTTCATTACAGATTTCACTTTTCTTTTCAATGCTTGGCTCACTCCAGTATTTTCAGGATTTCTTTTAATACACGCATCTTATGCACAGATTTGTGACATTCCTTATGAACGCATGTCGGCTATAACATGCAGTGGTAACTTTTACCTTTTAAAATACACCACAGCGTAGTGTAAGTATCCAACTGAAGCCACCATTTGCACAGGGAGGGATAATAATTGCTTATTCTCTTGTACTCTGAACATGAGATTTCTGTCTTCCTTTGTGAGCTGCAGAACTCTCTGTTTTAAATATATATGCTCTTCTCAAACTGAAATTCAAATGCTAGTGAAATGATATTGCATGCTTTGTTAAGTTTTGGTCATTAATGAAAGGTTATGAGGATGGTTGGCTGCCCTTGAGAAAGATGTCCATGCAGGGTGCAGAAAGACTTTAAGTATATAACAGGAATAATTTTGTCATCTTTAACGAAGTTCTCCTGTTCTACAAAGCACTATTGCTTCCATTGCTGCGCTGCTGGATTTTGACAGTATCATAATGAAATTCATATATTTTCCTTCAGTAACTATATGGAATGCCTAGTAACACGACACCATCTGCCCCAAGCTGTGTAATTTTTCATTGCGTTTATGAATAATTGTTGGTCAGTCTAATACATCACTTGATTATTAAAGGCAATTTTACTTTTTCTAACAAATCTGCTTAATGCAGCAGTGCACTGTAGGTGGGGATATAGGAATCCTGGATAAAATCGTAATAATAAACACTGTGATTCCATTTACAGTATGAGTCTCTGCACTGACAGTGCAGTTAAAGCCTGCCCAAGAGGGATAACATAATTTCTTCCTGCAGATCTCCCAGATGACCTAAAAGTATGACTTACAGATCAAAATTGTTGCTCAATGAACGTGTTGAGGATATTATTAGAACAAATGTGAGTTGTCTTCTTGTGTGCAGTGAGAAGGGGCATACTGGGGCAAAAGGAGGAGTGGAGCATTAGACTTGTATGGACAACATGGGGAAAAGAAATGTCTTTGTTCTGTGGCTCGGCTATTATTCTTTTGCTGTTTGTCAAAATAGATGTACAAACTGTAGTGAGAGTGAACACTGTTATTCCAATAAAGAGTATTGTGTATTTTGAGTGTAGGCTTAGATGCTCTGATATTCTGGGCAGATTTGTTCTGAATTTCTGAAGTAAGTTTTTGTGTGAGGTGTTTTTAAAAGTACAGCGGTATTTAATCTGTATCCATTCATGTCTAAGTATTTGATGGAGAGTTTCTTCTGTTCCTATCCACTTGGAGAGTGCACAACCCATTCTCTATATTGGAGTTGTTGGGTGAATAGGAAAAGAAGATGACTTTGAGAGTAATACTACTCTGGTACATAAAGAGCTGTTTCCAATTTGAACAAGAGGTATGTGGGATGTAGCTAAGTGATTTGAATTTCAGGGAAGAGGACTATATCTTTCCTCAACTATTTATAAACAGAATCTTTCTGAAGACTGACTTCTACACCTGAGTTGTTTTCATCATTATAGTACTTATTTACTTTCAAAAAACAAGTTTGGAGTGTACCTGCTGCAATTCCTTTGATTTCAGTTGATTTCTGTATTCTCTTTTCCAATTAATTTATCACTTCAGAGCAGGAAGAATGACATGGCCACGCTGAGTCTAAAAATGTTTAGCAGTTTGCTGTGCTGCAGCTTTACTTAATTCCTTGTTAAGCATTATATTTTCAATTGTGACTCTTCGGGATCTCCGTAACTTAATTTTATTTATTTATTTATTTATTTATTTATTTATATATGCCATGTCAGTACGGAGGAGTACTCAGTAAATATAAGGAGTCAACTGTTACTGTCACATATTGCAAACCTTTTGCGTATAATGGGAGACAATCAGAGAAGAAACCATGCCAGCTTCTTGCTGAAGTGCATTTTCCAATGGCTCCTGGGTTTGCTATGGAAATACTGAAACCCGTGTGGAAAGACTGTGCCAGATCTCATCATGGTAATGGGACTGGAATTTAAAATCTGCATCTTGAGGCTTTTCCACCTGTATTCCTTTAGGCCAGTAAATGGCATCAGGAATGCAAGTGGCAGTGTATTTTGTCACCAGGGGATATGTTTTCTGTACTTAGCTGAATACACTTTGCTGCGTTTCCTTCCAACTGTTGATTTTGAGAAATATTTTCAATGTGGGGGAATTGAATGAGCAATTTGGAGATCATGTTACCAAAACCTGGCTGACAGTAACCACTAGAGAGAATGAAATTATGCTGATTGGCTTTGGCAGAATGTATGCAGAGTACGACATTTCCCATAAGCTCCCTGTTCTGGTACCAAAAGCTGTAGGTGGAGTAAGAACGTAGGCTGAGGTATAATGAGCTGAGGACTCCTCAGAGAAAATCTGCTATCAGTTACAATCATGGCTGCTTTTCAGTATCAGCGGAATGTTTTTCTCAGGTTTTATTGTTCCGCAGTGTAGCCTGCTAGGTCAGTCTCTTGTATTGGCATGTCTTTTCTTTGAACATTTGCATTTGCGAAGACAAGTAGTGATATATAATTGTCAATAAAGTTGATATCTAGATTTTTGTATGGATTCTGTCTCATTCAGTCCTTAACCTGCCATGACCCAGAATTACTGGGTTTTGTTAGGGGGACTGGTGGGAAGATGAAGCAAGAAACCTCTGTTTATTATGAGTTCCTGCTATCTAGCAAGTAATTTTCTTCAAAATACATCACCTAGTGGTGTTCAAGATTTCAGTGACATGCACTTTGGGGAATTACATTTCAATACATGAGAATTACATGATCGCTAAGTCTCGGGCATGCTTACTCCCTTCCTTTGACTTCGCATTGGTAAATTTTGCATCTATTTCATATTATCCATAGTGGAAGCATTAGGGAACATTAAAGTTCAGATTTATAAATCTTACAAGAATTCATTAAAAACACAACAGTTAGTATCCTGACTGGCTATTTATTTTAACATCTCAACAGCTCAGTGTTGCTAATCAATAATGGAAGTGACAACACAGGTATATTTTACTTCATTTGCATCTGATTTCTTGCTCAGTGTTTCTCTTTCAGTCCTTGAGAAAGGTTGCAACTTTAGTTTCCTTCATGTGCCTTCTGAAGGCAATGTTTTTCAGTCCAGTACACCACCTTATCTCTAATTCCCTGTTAGTTTATTCTGTTATTTTACAGACCATTCTGTCCTGTGTACTTGAATTTTGGTTTGCTCAGTGTTGCTTGTGAGGTGCACAGATTATTATGCGGGGTGGGTGCCTTTGAAACTGAATTGTAGCATCATTATTGCCTGACCACCTTTTCTAAATGTAGAGGGGAAGCTGATTTTCAAAAAGCATGATGCTTGTGAGGAGAGGATGTGGAAAAAAAAGCCCACTTCAGTTAGTTATTGGCAGCCTGAAAAATAATGTAGCCCTTCAAGTGCTCTCTAAATTTTGCACCACTCCCAGTATTAGGATCCCCAGGAGTTGGACGTAAGCTTCTCTGCAGCTCATTCTTTGTCAGAGATTCCAGTTCCAAGTAAGAGCATTGTTGTCATGTGTAGCATTGTTTTTAAATATTTATGTCTAGATACTCTTCCTTCTTTACAGCGATAGCATGACAAATCAGTCAAATCTGGTCTCACTGGGTCAGGCAAACAAAAAAAAAAGAACCCAGCCAATTCAAATACTATTATTTTATGTGGTTTTTTTTCCCTTTTTCTATTCTAATTGCTGACTAAGGACAGGTTCTGAGAGTTTAAAATTTTCTCAGAACTAACAGGTGCTAAGGAAGGCATGACCATGGAGTGTTCAAAACAAGCAACTAGCTTTGTCCCGTGGTATTTAAAAAGCAAATGCTTTTATCTTCTTTATTCAAAGTTTGTTTATTTGTCAGTGGAGTAGGCTGGGAAAGGTTTGAGTTACATAGGGACTGGATGCTCAGCTGGAACTCACACGTGCTTGATGACTGAAGGTGAGATCTTAAGAACATTCAAAAGTCAGGAGGAAAAATTTAGTTTTCCTATCAATGTTTTACCTCTGTTTGTGAACTAATTGCTTTGCTATATTCAGCTCCTAATCTTGAAACTATTCACTCTTATTATTAGTTTTAAAACGCCTACATAGAGAAAGTGAAGCTCTGTGGTTAGAGGTTATTATCAAGATGTCACAATGTTCAAAAGCTAAGGGCTGAGATTATGTAGCTGTGGGTCTTCAGGTACTTTGAACAGGTATAGAGGGTGAAGCATATTCTGTGCATTTACGTAATCTTAGGAGAATAAAATACAGTAAGATGTCTTTAGTGGACTTAGTGAAATAAAATTAATGTGATATTTAAAAGGAAGCCAGTACAATGACTAAAACACCCAAACCAAACTGTGGTGATACCAGCTTTTATGTGCTGAGATGGGACGGGAAGAGAGAGGTCTCAAAACTTATTGAAGTACAATACATGTATATATCCTGCTGGAGGCACTTAGAATAAACTGGCTCTTTTGTCTAGTCTGTCCTTGAATGCCTCCAAAAGGCAGAGCTACAATAATCTGATAAAAAAAGAAGTGAGAACAAGTGCAAGTAAGCATTTCACCATCCTCTTGGGGAGGGCGATGCTTGCGATGCTTAACCCTGGAACTCTGTTTGGTTTAAGATGACAGAATAAACAGAGTGCTAGGGCCATTTTTTAACCATCTGCTAGTGTGTTTACTAAATGTAAGATTAAGATCTGTGAACACAACCAAGGGCTCTAAACCTTGCTGAAGAAATTAACTGCACATGTATCTTCTCCTGGCAACAGAAGCAAGTATTCCAGAGATGTCAAGGGCATGTTCTTTGCCTTTTCTCATGTCAATTATTTCTTAATATTTGTATGTTGTCATTGATTTCCTAACTTCTATAAACTCAAATTTTACTTTTAGCTAGTAAAATTATTATTGAATAGTCAGAAAAGTAAATGGTTGGTAGGTGTCTCCCACAAATCTGTGCTGTCCTGAGCTGTGCGGCACTGTGGGTGTTTTATTATTCAGTCTTTTATCAGGCTGGTGTTTTGAACAAGTCCAGAAGGTGATTGTGGGAATTGAAATAAGTAGAACTGTGTGGAAGAAGGATCTGGGAGTGTTGGTCAGTAGCCAACTGAACATGAGCCAGCAGTGTGCCCAGGTGGCCAAGAAGGCCAATGGCATCATGGCTTAGATCAGAAATGGTGTGACCAGCAGGTCCAGGGAGGTTATTCTCCCTCTGCACTCGGCACTGGTGAGACCGCTCCTTGAATCCTGTGTGCAGTTCTGGGCCCCTCACCACAAGAAGGATGTTGAGGCTTTGGAGCGAGTCCAGAGAAGAGCAACAAAGCTGGGGAAGGCTCTGGAGAACAGGCCTTGTGAGGAACGGCTGAGAGAGCTGGGGGTG
>WAAB01015947.1:0-38806 GCA_013389865.1 Piaya cayana
TCTTTTGTATAGTGCCTATTTATAAAGTACTGAAGGAAGCAACTGTACTAATTAACATTTGAAATAATTATATCAATCAAAAATATTAGTAGATTATTAGTAAATCTTATGAAAACACAAGTTCTTCAAATAGCATGCAACAACAAATAATATGTAGTTACTAAAGTAACCAAAGGAAAAAAAATAATTCAGACATTGTTTGTAATTGCTTATAAGAACTGAACAGTGGATAAACCAAAAGATGGTGTTTGTATTACTAATACTATACTATGTTTTTATGGCAGTACATCATCTTACTGGGAGACCAATCATACCTAGAACACATAGCAGCATAAAAAATAATCCCTATCATTACCTGAATAGACAAAACAATAACTCAGAAAGCATTATTACCTTTATTTTACCAGCAGAACAGAATTATTTAAGTTCTCAGAGACGATTAAGCAGATAAATAGAAGATAAATCTGTCTAAGTAGGTAAACAGCAGATAAAGAAGGCTAATAAATAGATAGATTCCATTTATCTGGTAAGTAACTTGAGCAGGGCAACTCAAAACGTCTGTAGCTGAACCAAAAATATACAAAATATAAAAGAGATCAGTCCAAATTCTTAATAACAAAGACATTCCTCCACTCATCGTACATCCCTTTCCCTACTTACTTGATAGTATTACAGGGTCCCTTTGTCTCATCACAGGTTAGATTTCACATAGTTGCAAATGTCATGCATTTACATAGGCACTTTAAATCTACTGATTTCTGTGAGAAGTAACACAGCAAATACCTTCATATGATCTTATCCATGTTTTTTTCTATCCAGAGACCTAGAGTTGTCAGACACACGAAATAATTATGGAATTCCTTTATAGGTAACCTTTAGCTGCATGTTGGATGGAACTATGGCCTGGCCTTTGTACGGCAAAAAAAATAAAAAAGCAAGAGAAGACTGAACAGGAGGTCCAAGGCACAGAGGCAGCACTACTCTCTTGAGATCTATCTTTTTTCACGGCTACTTTAGAAGTACTTTCTATCAACTAATTGCCAGAATTACTACTTACAGCTTCCAGAACAATAACATGCTTTTACCAGTTCTGACTTCTTCCTCACACAGGGAAAGCAAATGCCTTTCTGACTAGAAAGGAAAAGGAAAGGAGAGGGATGGGATTATAAAGAAACAGATAAAACAGAAAACAGAGAACCTCAAGAATGAAAAAAACAAAACAAAACAAAAACAAACCTGTCCCGGGGAGAAGGAGGTAGGGTTGGGAGCAAATGTGGCCTTTGGTGGGGAAAAGAACTGGAAAGGAAGAAAAGGGAAGAAACTATTCATTTCCCTTTGCTTGCACTTTGAGAGCAGACAGAACAGAAAACAGCGATATATTCATACGAAGAGCAGAAGCAATCAATACATCCCCAGCTTCAGGAAGGAAAATGAAAGACAGCAAACACTGGCTCTCTGACTGGAGATGAAGAGAAATAGTTTTGCAGGCAGAAGGATAAAAAGCAAAACACATGCAGAGTAACTGGCATAAGGAAGAGTACCTTACTAAAAAGAGGTGCTTGGAATATAACCCCAATTAGAGGATCCTGGGAGGTACAGAAGTTATTTGCAGTAAATTCAGTTACAGGAATAATAGAATACCTAGACCTGGGGTTATCTGAATGGCCCAAAGTGGTAGCATTTTAACTGCCTGTCTGCTTAGCAAGCAGTGAACTGGATGGAGTCCAGAGGACCTATACTTCCACACCGCCAGAAAGCTTTTCTGATCTAGATCAAACCCTACAGAAAAAATCCTAAATCACAACACATCTGTCCTGCTGCAGAGGATGCTCTTTGGGACTTCATTAGCATCATTCCCTGAATACCCTGACACACAATGGATTTGCTCTTCACTTCACTCTCAGGGGCATTTGTGGTCTGCCAAGATTTGTCCAACCTAGGAATGACATATGGAGTCTTGAGAGGTGAATCTCTCCTACAGGGCAAAAGAACCATTCATTGATGATTTAAGTGCTTTCCCCCAGGCAGTGGATGACTCAGTACCTTGTCAAGAGGTAAAACACATTGGTTTTACAGGTGGAAAGAAATTCGTTCCTATTCAAAATGTACCTATAGTCCTGACAGTGTAAGATCTAATTCATTTTAAACCACTGTACCCCATCTTAATAAAAGTCTGTTCAGACAAATACACTAGATATTCATGTCAATGATTAACGGCACTATCTGGCTCTGGTGGAATACTGTTCCTTAGCAGATCTCATGAGTGCTTCATAAGACACTGATATCAGTATCTTGCAAAATAAAGGGAAATCAAGGCACATCATAGTGAAACAATTTGCCAAAGATCACCCAGCATGCTTCTCATATCATCTATGACACACTTGAAGGTTCCTCAGCCTCGGCACTGCTAAGGAAATGAAGGTAGAACACGTTGGCTACTCCATCAAAATTAACTGCATACACAGTCCTTTTTCTTCAAAGTGCTCTTGGGAAAAAGTGTGCAATTAACAAACACTGGATGAAGTGTTGTAAGTTTGTACTGTTTCTTTCCATGAAGAAACTTGTTTGCACACTCAAACCATGGCAAAAACATCCATAATTAAAATTATGAGCAAAGCGCCTTTATGCAAGCTGAATTTGTCTTTGAAATCTACAAAATGCAGTCACAGTTAAAGCATTCAGCCTGACTGTCTCCAGGGAAATGTTAAATAACATGATCGCAACCTGGACCTCAGATTAAATGAAACTAATTTTTAAAGACTCACTCTTACTTTTTGATCCTGTGGCACCACTACAGGTCACAATTAGTGTAAATTAATTTAATTACCTGACTTACTAAGCGATCTGGTATTATTATATCTGAATTCTTAAATTAATTGTTTCATTTGCAATTTGCATCCTTTACTGATTTCTTATACAAAGAAAGTACAAAACAATATTTTCTTTAACAGGAAAAAATGTGAGTCTTTATTATGAACCCACAAAAATACAGTTACTGCATATAACATCACTGATATACAGCCACAAAGGAGGGGATATATATATGACTAAATGTAGGTATCTTTAGCACATGCGTCTACAATTACTTTAGTAGTTCAGACTTTCTTTACAATCAATGCACAGCAACAGTCACTTCTGAGTGCATTTCATCTCATCTTAAAGGAGACCTCCAAACAAATCAGAAGGATTGCACCCTAAAAGCACTGAGATCTTGTAAATCACTCTGAAAGGAGTCTTGGGTGACTAGCTCACATGTACAAATCTGCACTGCAAACACCCAAAGTGAGGTGAGAGGAACTCAACTGCATTGTCCAAAAAGGCCATACAGAGACTGATTCCCCTCTCTGTACTAGTAAGCAGTTCCCAAAATTTTTTGAATTTTGGAGATACAAAACTGGTGACACTATCCTTTTGTGTCTATATAGTTGAATAACATACAGCATAACTCAGTTTATTCTACATTGTCATACTTTCATCTAAGAAAAAACAACAAGGGGAAGTATTCAAGAGAGGGTCCTGAAGGGAGGGCAGAGTGCTTGCTAGCTGAAGGTGGATGTTCTGTACAAAGCAGACAGCAAAGAAAACTACTTTAAAAAAAAAAAAAAGGAATTGCTAAAGCAGTTACAGTGAAGGAAATGGCATAAATATAAGTAAACCAGCACACAGGATTATGCAAAAGCTGGGAGACAAGGGCAAGAGGCTGTGTGTGAAGAGATATAAATGAGCTGGAAACTCTCACAGTATTATTCTTTTAAGGATCAAAAATTATGTCAGTATTCTAAAAAGTGTTCAAGAGAGAAAAATGTCACCAATACAAAACAGAAATCGTGAACTACAGCTGACTCCTGTAAGGGTGAAATAATCGTTTTGTAAATGAGTTGGAGGAGGGAATGAAAAGAGTGCATAAAAGGCTGACCCAGAAAAACCATTGCTCTTCCCTTCTTACCATAAAAATTTGTCATCTTTTTCTTTTTTCTTCCTAGAACATCAAATTTTTTTCCCCTGTTTGGTTCTGCTTTTGTGTGTTCTGTTGTTTTTGTTTAACCATAGGATTGAGATTCATCTAACTGAATGCAGATGCCTACACTGCAGCTATCTGATGCTTACTCAGTTGATTACAGCTGAGACAGCTGCCTGACTTCCTTTAAAGGCAATGGAAAGAAAAACCAGCACTTCAGCTCATCCTGATTCACTTCACCCAAAGATATACATCTGAAATAGGACAGATTAATTTCACCCCTAAAAGCATCTGTTTATCTCCACTGATTACACAGGGAGGTTAGAGGACTAGTCAATTGCAGGACTCTACACAGTGAACAGAGATAACATTAACCCCTCTGAAGGTATTTTGTCCACCAACTCATAGAGCAACCTTAGAAAATGTGAAAGCGTAAACAGTGTAAAAACACCTCCGAGTCTGCAAACTCTGAGACCGCATCCTGCAGACTCATTTATCCTTTTACCATATATAACGCCAGTTATCAGTAATAATAGACAGACATCAATATATCTCTTCTTCACTGAATGTCCACCTTGCTATCCTTGTTTAGGAATGAACTCTGTTTATTTTCATTTAGTTCAGAACAAATTCTTTTGGGACTTAAATCTAAAATCAAGAAGTATCCTAGTATGAAAACCACCACTATGGTATCCGGAGTATAAGCATGAAGTGAGGCATTGAGGAGATGAGCAAAGAACTACCAACAAAAATTACATAACTATATTTCTTTAAAAAAAGAAAAGTCAATTTTCTACAAAACCTCAATGCAGCCATTCAAATTTTTCTTGTTATTTAAAAAAAAATGAAACAAAACCCCCCCAAAACCAAACACACAATTCATTAACATTCTTCTAATATGCAGCAGTCTCTTCATAATCATTCTTGATTTATATGTAATAGTATCACTTCTTTTTCACATACAATGGGACACAGATAAGAGGCCTACAGTTATTTTTCTGTATGCTCATACCCCTCCAATTCAAGATTAGGGTTACTTTCTCTATAGCTAAAGGAAATATAAGCTAATCTATCCTCTACTTCAATTACACTCGATTTTATTCATATTATTGTTTGAGCTATCAATATCAGTAATAACTTATTATAATCACCTTCATCCTCATTGATTAAAACCAGACTCAGACCACATGCAGGCACACACAAAAGTACCATTCCTTCCTAAAGAGCTCCTGATTTAGGATAAGAGTCAATATACAAACTTTGATGGCTATTAATACATACCTGATATATACTGGTACTGGGTTTTTTAATGAATCACATTACACATGCATTAAGTAGCTCCCTCCTTAAACTACTTACTCCGAACTATAGGTGCCTTGTCAAAGTCATTTTGTAAATCCAGTGTCTACTGACTCTCTCCTAGAACTCTACCTGGTTAGTGAGACATAGTCTCACTTTGTAGCAGTTATGCCTAGGCAAGATCAACAAATTTATCCATGTGTTCCATGGTCTTAGTTTTTATATACTACAAAGTCCCCACCTTGCTGGAGAAGGAAGTCAAACTCAACAGCCTATAGCTCCTAGGACTCCCCAGGGAGCCTTTTCTTTACATTGCCACTTGTAAGAATGGCCTAGGTTCTTCTGTCAGAAGATCTGAAACTCCACATCTGATTATCTTCAGAACGTGCAGGTGGGTGCCACACAGCTCTGCAGGCTTCCTAACAGATAACTCAGTTCTCTTAGCTTATATTTCTCGTATGCTTACCACAAATTGATACTTCCTGCAACCTATTAAAGTGAGGATTGGAATCAACTCATCCTTCAGCAGGTAAGTCCAATAGAAATAATTAATTTCACTTCTCTGCTATATCCTTAATAAGCCAAGCTCCTCTTTTACACTTTTGTCATGATGTGGCCCTTCACTTGTAACCCAGAACCATACCTGCTGTATACACTCAAGTCAGGCACAAACAACCTCATCAGAATCACTTAAGACCACAGAAAAGCTTTCACACTTTGGTTAATATGTTTTGAATATGAAAAGTGCTGAAAAAAGGAGATTTTTTTAGAAATGCAAATGTAATAAAAGCAGCATATTGCTTGGTTGGTTTCTTTAAAAAAAAAGCTGAACATATTTTACAGTATTCTGTCAAACAGAAGCCTAACAGTATCCACAAACAAATGAGTTCTTAAGTAAATGAGTATAATGTCATCTCAGTTCAGGGATCTTGAATTCATCCATTATTCTTCATTTCCAAAAATCTTAGATAATTTGGTGATTGTAAGTTTATTTCAAAGAATGGAAGAGAATCTTACCAAGCACTCATACAAAGAATTCACATTTGCACATTATTTTTATAATGTGAGCACTAGCCAACAAGTAATATCCAAGTCACGTTTACCAAAACAATCATTCTTTGTTACTACTAAGCAACCACAGCTGGATGCCCCATGAAATTTAGCTTATTGGGAAAAACACAGCATGAATTAAAGTGAAAGAACAATGTACATCAAATATGTAGCAAAAATGTGACATTGAAAAAAGGATGCTTACATAAAACTAAAACAAAACAAAATCTGTCAAATCCCGGAGAAATTTAACACAAAAAAATATGTTTTAACTAAATCACATCTGCAATATTTGCTCAAACGCAGATACAGAACAGTCTCTATGTGTGTAACTGAATTATTTAAAAACTTGATCAATTAAGTTGCTGTGTTACTTCACACGGAGTGCATCAAATCAACAGAGTTGTCACCCTCAGCACCCCAAAGAAGAGGATCGTCAGATGGGAGAAGTATGACTGTAACATCTTTTGAACAACTTGTTAAACTGATTCAGAAAATCAACCAAAATCCCTTGGCTGTCCTGTAAGTAAAACTGAAAACTGAGTAACCACGTCCAAACCCAGGTGCTGCATTAATGCTATGCTTCCTTAAGCAAACATATTCACCATATCCTCTTGTTTTTTCCATTTTCCCCCAAGAGGAGATCAATCATCCCTCAGCTCCCACTGAGAAGGTCATGCTAAAATGTATTTTACCATCCTACCTGAACTGTCTTTCAGGCTACATGGTCTTAGCCTGATAGTCATGGAACAAGAGTGTCCTGTTCATGCCATCAGTTACAACAAAATAGGTCTCCCGAGAGACCTCTGCTAAAATCCTTCTATTGAGCTGTAAAAGCAGAGATAATTGCTAAGCCTTCCCTGGAATACTTCAGCTGTCTCTATCCAAAATATTCTCATCTCTGGGAACTCCAGAAGTACTCACTGAGAAATTCTTTTCAGGGAATTAATTAGACTGTATCATGAGTCATGAGCACTTAATCCCTCATTTTCAGAAACTGAGTACTGTAATACACCAGTTTGACTATTTTCTGTATTCTCCAATGGCATCCCCAAATAGTACAATAAAAATTATGCTTAATGCATGTTAATTTGATGAGTGTGAATGCTTCCTTATTTGATTATGGTAACAGAACTTATTTGTTTAAATCAGTAAACATATGCCTACAATTTCCTCTGTGTGACAGAAATGCAGAATGTTCAAACATAGTTCCTAGAGAATTCCACATAAAAGCCATGAGAAGTGAGGAATGAGATAAGTATATGCAGACTACCCAGCATAGAAGCACAAAATGTAACGATATGAGCCTAAGCTTTAAGTTCTTTATCCAAGCCACCATTTCATGACACACTGAAGTACCTTGGACACATAAGCGACACAGCTTAGATGCATAACATTAAGCACATAACTACATACTTGGCTGAAATTTGTTTTCCTTGTACATTGTAATGAATTGTTAAAAAGGGACTACAGTCATTAAAAGGAATCAAAACAAACCACTCCCACTTGATATTAACAGTAGAGACTAGGAAAAAAAAAAAGTCATCTAATATATCATCTTTACTATTTAGAGTCATAAAGGATTTCCAGTTGATAATTGCTTATCAAGCAGTGCATAACCACAAGTTACTGTGTTGTTAACACTTGGTAATAAAACCAGAATATATTTAATAAAACATAAACTTACCATATTTTTAAAGCTTTGCATACAGCATGGATGAGCCAATATTTTTAAAATCAGCTAATATATCTATAAAAGTGTAAAATACTATACTAAATCACTAAAGATGTGTTAAGACATCTTACGTTGTTTTTATAGATTGTAAGGCCATTTACCTGATGTCAAAACATCACTGAAAAAGCAACATTATATTCAAGGAGAGCTTTTCACTGGGAAATCATAATCATTTTCTATTCTGACAAACACAGCTGTTCTAAGGCTGGATGATAGTAAAATGGTCAGATGGCGAGATGAGCTCTGGTGAAAAATTTGTCTTAGACATAAATTCTGTTGCAAATTTTAGGAACATGATACAATGCACAAAATTCAGGGGTAGATGACCATACCTAATCATGTTCTTCAGGTGGATATTGTCACATCATTTTCCTTGAATAATAAAATGTATCCGTCACCTAGACAAAATGCTATCAGGACCTCACTTACAACATGCGTTTTACTTAGCCTCACCACCAAAATCTCTCTCACGTGTTCTGACATCACTGACAAGGACAAAAGCACATTATACTTTTTCTTTAACTGCTTGTATTAAGAGATCTTCAAGGACAGACAAGCACAAGAGGCTGACAACATTATTTACGTAGATGACCCATTGTCGGAATTCAAGTAAGTAGCTAATAAACCAGTCTATCTTAAAATCCAGTGTATTAAGAATCTCTTGCAACAATAAAATCGGCTCCACAAATCTGTGTTAGAAGTAGGAAAGAAATTCCCTTTATGATGAACACTTACAGAAGTGTTGACATGGCCATATTTGCTTTGGTTTAAAGAGGAAATGCATTACCATTGTATTAATCAACTCTACAGAGAATCCAAAAGCAAATTAAGTAAAATAAAATTAGAATTTGTGACGATTCTCCATTGATGACTACCTTGGGAATCAGAATGATCTGATAGCTATCTGTTAATTCAGTCAACGTGTTCTGTAGTGATATCATATAGCAGTGTTTGTTTTAGCTAGAGTGCTATGCCGAAATAAAACAAAGATTTTAAAACCCTATGCCTCAACACAATTTATCATTATCAGCCACGTGTTTCATCTCATCAAAGACTGAAATCAGGTCTTTTTGACCCGGTTTGTTTCAATGAAGCATGAAGATGAATATTCTTTAGGTTTTTGTTTTAGAACTAAGTACCCCTTAAGAATCTCACCCCATTTCTCTAAGACTATTTTTCAATTAACTAGTTCAACCTGCCATTCTACTTGCTCGTTTTTAAGCTTCAGAAATCATTCAGTTCTTAAACTTACGTTTACAAAGCAACAACAGAGGTTGTTCCAAAGAGCTCCCTCCTGAATAGAGGCCCCGTTGGTTCATATTTTTGATTCTTAGAATTTGTGTCACTTTTCTTTAAAACTTTTAATTGTTCCTTGTGTTCTACTGACTTGAACTAGGACATGTGTCAGAAAAAGTTACTCTTTACCCTTACTATGGCATCATTACTTTTTTGACTCATTCTGGGGGAAAAAGGAACCGAAATAAACTGTAAAGTCTTAAGAATGTACTTCCTGATTTGCCCTTTGCTAAAAAATTACCATTACAAAGTTGAGTTACAAAGGCAGAAAATCCAAGTGCATTTCAGGAACCCTTGTGCAGAAGTTAGTACTTCCTTGTATATCTACCTTCTTTATTATTGTTTTATTTTATGCCATGAAAATATCTCAGACATGGACACACCATGCTGGGGACAGGAATATAAAAAAAGATTGCAGAGTGGAGTATCTTGAGGTGCCATTGCCATTTCTGCTTTGATTGCCTCCTCCTGGCTTTGGTAGCTGCCCTTCACTGCTGCCTTTCAGTAGGGAACAGGCAGTAAACAGTCTAGTACCACAACAGATTTTGTCTTCCCAATCGCTCTGCCTTGTGTTTGCCTGATTGAGCTATGTAGTCTTATAAGCTCTTCTTTAACATACAACGTTTTTATTAAAATTTGTGCTCCACTTTTATTATTTGCAATCAAACCCATATCTAGTTCTCCCCAGCATGGGGAACATAACACTACTGAACCACTGTAGATGCGTAGCTGCTTTATATACCACACAAAGTGGTTTCTATTTTTCTTCTTCAGAAAATATTTACTACATGACAAACAGCATGATAAGGTTAACGACAGTTTGATTTGAGTCAGGAAGGTGCTGAGCTGCCATATTTAAGAAAGTCATTTTAAGTATCTTGAAGCACCTGCTAGTTGTATACTAGCACCCACTGGCTGGAGTGGAACAGCCTGCATACAAGTCAGGCACTTTTGGGACAGCCTAAAGGTTTCAATAGCTTTCACACTGGAAGCAGTAATGACCTACAACCTTTCTATCTAAACAGAAAGAAATTACTTTCAATATAAGACACTTCCTCTGTTACAATGCATTACGAACAAATGGCTTCTGAAAGCACCTTCTGTAATCTGGCCACTGACCTGCTGTGCTCACAAGTCATGGAACAGAAACCAGCATCACACAAATGCACATCCAGGACTTAATGGTATTCACAGGTGACTTCACGACTAAATTAGTCAGGGAGGAAAAAAAACTCTCCCTTTACACTGCAGTAAAGGAGTGGGTTGCAAAACCACCTGGGTTTATAAGAATTTGAAGCTAGCTGGATGCCATTGTATGCTACTGAATTATTATATGTTGCATGAACAATTAAAAATAAAATCTATCTTATGTATTTTACTATTTGTAAGTATTTATGTAGTATTTCTTTCATTATTAATGAGCTGTTCTCACTTTTCTGTGGTCATTTCATAGATGCATATTGTTAGAATTTCACTGCCCTCATGAAATGAGTGGATTTCATTCTGATACTAATTCTGGTTTCACTGTGCAGCATAGATGTTTTAGGGTTTTTGTTTTATTTTCTTATTACAGTGCCAATATCCTTCCCAGTCCCTTAGGAGCAGAAGTAAAAAGCACACATTTTTTAGAGTCTGTCCAATGACTGCAGTTAGCCCTCTTGTTCTTCTGCATTCTTGCAGAACACATTATGCTGTAAAGTTTCAAAGAGAATTACACCCAAAAGGGTGAGCAAGCCACCACTTTCATTTTCTTGAATTCTCCTTTGCCAGAACTGTTAATGCTACATACATGGAAGCTGAGCATTTTCCTTTGTGTAAATTTTTAGTTGAACAGATTTCCTAATGCAAACCACTGCCTTTGAAAGGAAGCATGGAGCATGATCGCCCTTTACTACTATTAGAAATATATCTTCCTTACATCACTCAGGTACAAAAAGCAGGGAAAAGAACATTTTTAAAGCACTGGCACAGAGTTAAGATGGAAAAGGAGATTACACCTACAAAGATTTAGGAAAGAATGAATTGTTTGTATTACAAAGCCAGAGCCAGTAACTGATCTCACTACTGAGGTTAATTTTGCTTACAGGGAGGGAAAAATGATTTTTCTTCTCTATTCCCATCATCCTCCTTGTTTTGATTGTTTGTCACTTGCCAAGATATATTCTTCTGGGGGTACTTGTATAGTTATAGACCATCATACTGGTCTTGCCTGCTTTGATTGCTGCCAGAATCTTCAACCAGTGTACTTCAAAGCATGCAGCAAGCTGACTGAAAAAATCTTCAGATATTATCTGTCTCTCTACAGCATCCTCAGTGTCCTTTCATCCTTTTTCTTATCTGTTTGTGACTGCTCATCTAGAGCTATGACTCCTTTAGTTCTGCCTGGGATCTTTCTCCCTCACATTCTTTTGGGTCTGGCTGCTCCCTTTGAGATGCAGCTGTCTTGTTTCTCCATTTTATTACAATCAGTTGTTCCTTGCTGATTGTTGCTCTTCGTGTTATTCTTGCTGCACTCTCTCCTCCTCTGTTGATGTAGCTCTCCAGGGCTATGATTCCTGCTGTCAGTTATTTCTGGGATGGAAAGGCTGTCAGGCTTTCTGCTTTGATTTAACAATTCTCAGTTCCACTCTTGCGTTCAACAGGCTGTATTTCCTGCTGCACTTGGGACATAACCACTTTTCCCATCATAGTGGGAGGACACTATCACTATCTCGCTTCCAGCTGCACTAGGAAGACATGCCCGCTCTCTGGTATAACTTAAGAGCCTTAAATCATCTACCAGTACTATTTATTAATGAACTATCACGACTTCCCATTTTTCTCTACATATCTGTGGCTCTAGTGGTGGATGACACACTCCTATCTGAAGAATGACTAGTCTGATGCTTTTGAAAGAAATAAAACATTACCCTCTACAGCTTAAGTGGAAAAACAGTGTGCTGCAAGGCTGTAGTGCCTGTTTCATTCTGCTTGTGGGATTACCTGAACACCATTTTTCAAGGGGTTATGCCACAAGATTTCTTAACATGTGCAATCAATCCCAGAAACACCAGCAACAATATACCTGAAGCAGGTAGCAACAATATACCTGGGTTTTCAGGCACATGAGAATATCTGAGCGCACACCTGAACAGGTAAAGCCTTTAGCATATTTTACAGGTTAGATTTTATCAGCATACCATTCATCATAGTATTTATACTGGCAGACAAGAGAAAGCTGAAAGGATAGGCAAACATTAACTGTCTAATAAATGAGCTTTTTTCCCTAGCTGATTTTAAGAGCAAGCTATGCATGCACACACATGAGGTTGTATAGGAGTGAAACAATGTAAGATCTACAACATTTTAAATTTTCTCTAATTTATTCTCAGAAGGAAACAGTGTCAAGTGCATGGCGGAGGATACAGGAACAGTGAAAAGAGCAGCTATGAAGTCAGTCAGGAAAGTTTCTTCCTATTAGATATTGCCAGTATCTAAAACAAAAAGATGAATAATTATACAGAATAGCAGACAAATTCTCTGAAAAGAAAACAAAAAAAACATGGTTGAAAATGTGGGTCTTTTAACCTCCTCAACCTATGAAAGTGTGCAAGCAAATTCTTCCACTGCCATTCCTCAAGGTGGTTTGTTAGATCTGATAACTGGGTTCACAATTTACAGGATCAGGCCCTGATATGAACACACTCAGTGTCAGTTAGTGTTTGGGAGAGTTAGAGATAAGTGAAGCTGAGTGGAGACATTGCCCCTTTCACTAGGTATAAGCACAGTTACACTAAAAAAGGAAACTCTAAATGAACAGATACAAGATCACAATTGTGCTCTTAATTCTCGCAGAAAAGAGACTGATGTTATTAACCTGCATAAAATATTTAAGAGTAAATAGATATGTCCTACTGTAGTATTTGTCATTTCTCCGTAAATGAAAATTACTTAATGTTTATAAAGTGTTCGTAAGAAGAAAATGTGTCAAGTGTTACAGTTTACTGCATGATATCACTATTAAGATATTAATTAGAAAACATAATTAGCTTGAAATACTATGATACTGATGTGAGATAAGCCTCTGAATGTACTGAGGTTCAGCTCTCATCAGCAAACATATGACTGAAACATTTAAACAAGGAGAATACTTCAGTATGCTAAAAGCTGCTGGCTATTATAGCTTAATTGACTAAAAGTAATGTTTTCAAAGCCAGCTAAGGGATTTTTGAAAATGTTACTTGAGTTTTTGAGCAACTCCAACATTTTAAAGTATTTTCCAAAGTACTTTGTGTTTCCGTATTACATCCTATACCTATTACATGGACACATACAAACACACTCTCATTTGCTCTCCCTTAAAGGCACAAAATCCTTCCATGGAACAGGATCAAGCTGAAGTTATTACTGACTGGGAATAACTGATGACTATAAGAGAGGATACATCTCTTTTTTATTGGCCAGAAAGTGCACTGGATAAACAGAAGACTCATCAGGCAAGTCAGTGCTATGCTGCTGCCATCTTGCCACAGTCAAATGTTGGCAGCTAAAGCCACAGAAGAAAAGATTATAAAACACAAAGGTGATGGCCAGAAGACTTGTAACTCCAGTACAGTCTTCACTGAGGAAGGCTGCAGGCAACAGCCTCTGTGTCAGACATCAAACGTGTTTGGTCATGATATTAAAGCACAGTATTACACATCATACCATGTAGCAGAGAATAATCATATGATCTGATGGAAACCATCACCTTTTGGACCATGTGCTAACAGCAAGCCCAGTCATGTGATGGAGAATGTGGATGTGTACAACCCCCTCATTCCTGCACAGAAGCTGTTCAGTTCCAAAACTGGCCAAATGGCCTTCCATTTATTGAAATACAATTTGAAATTGCTTGAATTTAATACATATTCCTTTATCACCCCATAGAGCAGTTCCTCCCCTCTCTTTGTTCAGCAGTAACTTCAGAGTTTTCACTACCTGACAGAAAAAGTCTCATGCATAGGAAAAAAACAGAAAAAAATTACATTTAACTTGAGCACTTAACAAGTTTTCAAGGGAGTTGCAGTAGGACAAAGACTACATACGCTTCTGCTTTTTAAAGCATCTAACATAATTCAGATGCTCCCACAAAATAAATACCAATAAAAAAACCCCAAATCTTCTTGCTAAATTCTGACAGCCTCCCAAGTTTATTTATAACATTTCATAACACTGAATGTGTTGAATGTATTTGGCTAAAATCTCTGTGGTACATTCCAAATATGTTCCACACAAATTAAGGTTTCCCAACTAGAAGCCACTGTCGTATATGCATTTTTACAATGGTATATGTTTTACAGATGGAACATGGTCTTTCTAATAGCTACTGATGTATGTAAACAGAGAGAGAGAGATAGGTTTCATTCATCTCACCTTTTTATAGGCAATCCAGTCAAACACCCTGTCAATGTCTGTGGCTTGCTGCACCTCCTGGGATACAGGATGTGAACTGGCCAAACCATCCAGCAACATCACTTCTTGTAGGACATCTGTCAGAAATCTCTGCTTTTCCTGAAATAGAGTATATGCAGTAATATCACATATAAATACACATTTACAACAATACAGAAATGATACTTATCAGATGCGGTTGATTAATATGACAGTTGACTTAAATCAGACCTTCTGGTTTGAATCTAAGCCACTATGACCTCCTAACATTTTGAACAGATATATGGAGTAGACTCTCTGACCTGAGATCTCTGATCTGGGCCCCTTACCACAAGAAGGATGTTGAGGCTCTGGAGTGTGACTAAGCTGGTGAAGGGGCTGGAGAACAAGTCTTACGAGGAGCAACTGAGAGAGCTGGGGTTGTTTAGCCTGGAGAAGATGAGGCGGGAGACCTTATTGCTCTCTACAACTACCTGAAGGNTGCAATGAAACTTGACTGAAATTAAATTAAAGAGTATTAAATTAATAAAAATATGTCTATAGGTGCAGACTGCAACTATAATTATGATCATTCACAGTTAGAAACGGTGAGAAGAGGCAAAATAGCAGTTTTCAGTCATAAAATATAGGATGCTACATATGGTAGATCTCATTTCATAGGAGTATGAAAACTTTTGACAGAGATGGTCAGATACAATTATTACTGCTTTATTTAGTGAGTTTTAAGTCACTTGGTTCTGAGTGCCAACTTCACATGGCAGGTCAGCGTGGGACAGAATAATGAACAGAGCTCACAGCAATGTCACAGCAGACACCTGCACTGCCTTTCATACTTCTGATATAAAAATCCTTACTCTTCAAGAGCTCGCTGGCACTTCAAACTATGCAACTTCCACCTGAAGGAAACTATTAATTATGTCTCTCTTTACAAGTGAGGCAATAGTTGCATATAGAAGTTAAAGGACAGAGTTGAAATCAGAGCTTCATCAGAGACAGGTGTAAATCCAAACAATATCCAACATACTGTTTTGTTCCTATACCTTCCATAAATATGGGCTGCAGAGGTATGTCAAAACTGCTGCATTTTTACTCTGGCAGCAGCATTGATTAAATGTTCATGCATACTCTATGAACTGTGCTGCACACGCTTTTACAGTGTAAGTAGATGGCACTTTTTCAGCTGAGAAATGACATGCCTTAAAAATGCCTCTTATTGCATTCATATAATCCAAAAGACTGTGTCAGAAAAGAAGAGCTTCATTTGCTTGTTTTTTTAAAGTCACAAATAAATGCAAAGAATGAGTTAAAATTACGGAAGGTTTAAATAAGCTTTTTTACACCCTGAAGTGATGTATCTGAAACTTTATCTAAATTACAACAGTTCCAGAATTAATGTCCACCTAGTACTATAATATAAAAAAATTCCAGGGAATGCTGTATTTGTTTGAAAAGTCACCTTTATTTCCACAGATTAAAAAACCACACAATTACACAAATAAATTCTATGTTTAATTTCTTGGGTGGCAAGTTTTTGGTATCAATTTGTTAATTTAAATTATAAGACAGTCAAAAAGCTGTTCCAGTGCTGATCCATCTGGAAATAAGCCTTTATGTTAAAATTCATTAGAGCACAAGAAATGTACCTTGAGCTGATTGTATATTCAGGCAATTAAAAACATGAGATGCAGGAAAGCCAATTACCTGAGACACTCCTAGTGTTCTCAGCTGGCTGCGTGAGGTAAGGTTTGTGAAGGGAAAAGTAATATCTTGTTCAAATTATTGTTCATTTCCAAATTTTCTCAGGCATACACAGCTCATAACTGCCCTTTTTTTATGGGGGTAAAAAAATAAGATAAAGGGAAACAATTATTATGACAGCCCTACTCAGGGGAAAACTGCTGAGGTATGAAGGACTGTAGGTGCTTTGGTTACATTTCACTCGCATTCTCTATTGGCCAGTTAGAGTCCTAAATTCATCAGATTTGTATACACAATACATAACATATATGAACACACAGAGTTATAGACCTGCCTCAAAATTCAAGTCTGGATATCCCAATTGACAAACAAGTTGTGGGAGTGGGTTGTTGCTTTTTGAAATTAATTCATTAAAAGGACACCCATTAATCACAAATTAATACTTTAAATATAGACTCTGGAATCAAGAAAATCAGCATGTAGAAAACAAAGTGAAGCTCTAAGTAGAAGAATACAAAAGATATAAAAAGGACAGGCTACATCTTGGTTTAGTTTTCTATTAATTTCTTATGCTATCTCCTGAACATCAGAAAAGGAGCATTTTAGATTCATGACAGCTCATTTAAGTTACCATAGCTGAAGCGTCTTCCTTGAAATTAATATCTAGTATATTTCTAAACATGTAAACCTGCCTTTTAGTGAGAATTAGAAGGCTTTCCAAAACATCCCCATTTTTTCCCTTTTTGTACACAGTCTCCGGGAGTGAAATATAACTCTAGGGAGACACAAAGAAAGAGAAAAAGAGAGAGAGGGGATTTTGCTGATTGACATGAGGACTGCAGCTTGAAGAGGCAACAGGAAAGAGAAATGCAGAAAGAAACTAGAACTACCTTAATTATACTGAAGAAACATTACCACAGCTACTAAAGTCCTATCAGAGGAAAAGGCCAGCAGCTTTCTATTCCTTAGTTATTCTACCCTATGCAGTACAGCGGGATTGACCTGTTCTAACATGATCAGGAGTAAAGAAACACCTAGCACAGAAATTGTAAAGATAATCAATCTCAGGATGTATTTAATGAGGCCAGTAAACAGTACGTGACAGGTCTGTAGCTTGACATTAAACAATGATAAAATGTTGTTCAAGATCACCCTCCTTCAAGGGAGTTCAGCCACAGGAGTAAAGCCAAAGACTGTAAGGAAAAAAAAGGTTTCAGCTGAGTCCTGAGGCTGAAAAAGTGTCAGTAGCTGTACATAAGTGCAACGTTGTGCAGTGCTAACACAGGGCCAGAACTCAGAGCAGGAGTTGGCTTGTCTGAAATAATGACAGAAGTGCTTCCACTCAAATTTGTGTCTTCTTTAAAAGTGAGCTAGAAACACCTCTGCTCTTTATCCTTCTACTGCAAAGGACTCCACTCGGAGTCCTATCTCCTCTCCTCAGAGCCTTCCTTGAACTGTGCGTAGTCAAAACCTGTGAGACTAGACCTATATTGAGAAGAAAAGACACATCAATTATTACTTCTTGCTTTTGCTCTTACCCTTGAGTGTGCTTCTGAGTCCAGGGACTGAGGTACTGTTATGAGACAAACGTGCTTTTTTTGAGATTTATATTTTCAGATTATTTCCCAAACACTTCAGGCAACTAGAGTCAAATACTTTTCATAGGAATTATTTCTTTTAATCCTGGCCAATAAGAACTTCTCTGTTTGGTACACAGTTGTCCTGAAAGCCTTACTACTTCTCTGTGCTCTCCTTTTCTTAGCCAATCCTTAAACATTGTGAAAATTCAAATTTGGGTAAAAGCAGCCCAAATACTATGAGTAGTAGGGTCAGAAAATTTTCATCTATAGCAATTCTTCCACATTATGGAAATAATCTGGAGAATTTGAAATGTGGATCTGTGATGTATGTCATTCCACAGACAAAAAGAATAAGGAATAAGAAACTGACTAACCACCAAAAAAAAAACCAAAAAAACACCAACTTTCTGGTTCTGTTTTTTCACCTTTTTCTAGGAGGAGGATTTATGGAAAGGATGTGATCATTCCTGGTGTATTAACCCCAAACAGGATGCCCACCATTCAGCTAGTCTACCTCTAAATGAAGAGAAAACAATTGTTAAATAACTTTTTTTTGGCAGAAAAACTGTACTTTCAAGAACCACTAAGAATTTATTATGCATAACAGGGTAACAATGATGTAATGGAAAGAGGTTGATGCTNCTGACTAACCACCAAAAAAAAAACCAAAAAAACACCAACTTTCTGGTGCTGTTTTTTCACCTTTTTCTAGGAGGAGGATTTATGGAAAGGATGTGATCATTCCTGGTGTATTAACCCCAAACAGGATGCCCACCATTCAGCTAGTCTACCTCTAAATGAAGAGAAAACAATTGTTAAATAACTTTTTTTTTGGCAGAAAAACTGTACTTTCAAGAACCACTAAGAATTTATTATGCATAACAGGGTAACAATGATGTAATGGAAAGAGGTTGATGCTGGTGATTTTATAATATCATATTGAAGGATAATCTAAGAATATAAGTTAGCATGACAATACTGTAATACTTAAAAGTTAGACACATTAAAATAATTCCTAAAAATTCATATGAAATACTAGAGAAAAGAATTAAAATGAAAAAAATGGAAAACATCCAACAGTGGAACAAAAGAAATAGCACAATGAAAGCCAGAGCTGATAATTAGTACACAGAAGAGATCAAAGGCCTCAATATTAAAAGGCATTGCCTTTGTTCTGGGACAGCCATTCAAACAGTTTATGGACTGAGAAATCTACATGAATAAAGCTTAATATTGGTGTGCAAATCTGTAAATTATTTTCCTGAAAAACTTGCTGGAAATATCTTCTCCAAAATATAGAGCTTTACCAGGCATCAGGAATGCAAAGATGATAAGTGGTCTCTCATGCCTGACAAAACAAGCATTTGCAAGATGCAATAATTGGGTTTATAGGGAAAGTGTATCCTAGGGAAAAGAAACGGGGCAAATTTTGAAAGCACTCAAAGAATATCAGCTTATAAAATATTGGAACTTCAATTCAAATACAATATACTTCAGGGTGAAGCTTAAGAGACTCCAGGGGACTATCATCAATGAGGAAACCTAAAGATCAATAAAATACCTTAAGGCCAGAAAAGATCCACTGAGTGCCAAAAGGAAGTTTTTCTGTCTCTATGCTTATGAATACTAAGTTGTCATAGCACAGGAAGTTTCCTGAGTACTTGCAAATAAAAGCAACGTTTCTTTCTCTTTCTCACTTCCCAACAGTAATTTTGCATAAATAGCTTTAACAGATTACAGATTGGGTTTTTTTCACATTTATGTCTCAACATGTGCACTTCAGTAATGTGTATAGTCTGTTAAAGGAAGCCTGAAATATATTCTATATTTATTATCTGTGAATAAGTCATGGCTCTGTGTCTACCTTTACAATTCTCTTTTCTGCACTTTCAGCCAAAGGTCTTGTAAGATTTCTGTCCCTGTGCTTGAGAAATCTTCCCACTGGCTGATGACCTTCTTTGTTATAAAGTAACATAGATATTCTAAGTGGTCATAGCTAAGGAAGACCAATACCTTGGAGTATCAGGAACGAGGACTGGATATGTATTTTCTCTTCAATGCAGTGCCAAATCAGATATTCATGACTATATGCTTAAGTTGCCAAGAAGATAGGTAGTTGATTTGGAACCTTTGTGCAATTTCACCAGCAATTTCAACTACTACTTCTTTTAACCACTCTGTTTCTCAGTTATAACTTTGATTTGGTTGTATACCATATCCATTACGCCAAATGTAGGCCTACAAGAGTGGGAGGATGTAGTACAAAAAAGGGAGCGCTCCAGAAGGAAATAACACATAATTATAAGTAGTGCTTAAAAAAAAAAAAGTTTCACTTTCCAAGATCATATTTTGATTCTTTATGTGTAGTTGCCTTCACAGAAATAGAGTCATTAAGCAAGTGGATGAACAGAGATGCACTGTCTTCTCTAAAACGTTAGGCAACAAGATATGAAGTTTATCTTCTAACTCAAACTCCACAGGGGAAACCTGTAAAGGAAACTCACCTCTGTCCAAGAAACAGCGAATAACCTTTAAATGAAAAGTGGCTTTGAGATGTTGTTGGTATACTGAGACAACTCCCAGCAACAACTGCCAGAGATCACCATCAATGAGAACATTTTTTAGGTGATCTACCATTTGCTGGATGGATTTTGCATGCCTAGACCCTGTATCAACCTGAAAGGGATGACATTCAGTGAACTAAGTCCCAAGTGAGCTAAAGACATTTTGCAGGCACACTCCTAAAATTGTTTATCAGGCTTTACTCCAAGTAACTGCTCACTGTCCATAGTTTTGAAAGAGTGGCAGTACATTCATGACAGCTGAAAACTTAAAAAGCATAGTCTTCAAAAAGCAGCATCTATGAGGATGCCCTCAAAAATACAACTACACCTTCGCCACTGAACATCCCATATCAGATACACTTCTGGATGAAGTGTATATACTTGTTTCAGTACATCTACCCCACAGTAAGTCCTTGCCTTGAGGTAAAAGTTGCCATGAAGTCTCTTTCTCATTTTTACTGAAGACAAAGTGGTTACTAATTCAAAATTATGTAAAATTCAGCCAAGTTTCCAAAGTTTCTTTCTGAAACCAAAGCTTCATCTAAACCCTGAACTCAGGAGATTTGAACTCACATGAGCCAAAAAGCTCTCATCATAATGTCATTTTAACTCCGCTCTGAAGATAAGCAGATAATGACACAACTAAAGAAGAGATTCTGACATTCTCTAAACCTGTACTCAGTCTCCTGAATAAATGTTTCATCCAAACGTTGGTATTCATTTATGTCTGATCTCTAAATGTTAAGAGTTAACTAAGGTTAAGAATTCCATATATTAATCCACCTTCCCAGAGCACAAAAAAAGAAACTGTGAAAGGAAGAACTGTGGAGACAAATTTATTTTCTTAGCTATAAGCTATATTTAGTATAAGGATTTTTAAACTGGTGTACTTTAAAAGTCCCAATAATTAGCACCCAGAAGATCTTGCAGTTTACCTCTACATATCTCTTTTTTCCCGCCAAAGTCAATATACACAAAATTCTAGTTAATTTTGCATTGAAAAATTTCCCCATAGTTGAGTTAAAACAGAAAATCATACAGTGATTGACTTCACTTAGCAGTTACTGGGGGAAAAAACACTCCATGTGGTATTAATTAAAGGCTTACTTTATACCAGCAAGTGGAGCCTTTAACCAAAAAAGAAGAGATGAAAGTAGTTTTGAAAAACAAGAGGCTGAATCCCTCCCAATGCTGAGCCAGCATGATATTTATGTTGGGTTAGAAGGATCAATCAGGCTACAGCTCAGGCCTGAAATGCCAAAATATTAGGGAAATAAATCAAAAAGGGCCATGTCTTAAGTTTACTTCAAAACTTCCGATGAGTTTCTGGGTTTTCTATAAGTCAAACAGTAACTAAAAAAAACTACAGACAAATGCTTTAGGAGACAATCTGAGTCAAAGCATATTAAAGATATGCATGTGTCTAATGGCCATATTCACTTTTATTATTTCAATCCAGTCAATGAAAAAGATAGGCAATTAAGATAATTTATCAAGTATTTGGGCAATATGTGGCATGATGTTCAGAGTAGTTAATACAATGAAGTTCACTTAAATGACTTTCTATTAACAATTTAGGCACAGGTAATTTCTTGAGGCACTTATTCTTAAAGCAGAAATGTTGATTTGAAATGTCATTATTATTTTCACCTGCCTGCAATAACAGCAGGATCATCTATACTGTGGAAACTAATAGTGTGAAGGAAGCATGGTTCACTTTAAAGAAGATTAAATATGTGCCCTGCTATACAGGCACAAAGTTTTACTCCTAATATTTTAATCATAATTGTTTATGACTAAGAAAACTTCTGGCAAATAAGAACATTCTTAATCATAGAAGTAGGAAGCATGAAATAAACTGCAAGATCTTATCGCAGAGCTTCACTGGATAGAGAAGGTAGAAGATTCAAAGCTACCACTGATGTACTTACACATTGACACAGCCAATAAAGTTGTCAGCAAAGCTAACTTCTATATAACAAAGAAAAAGAAGAAGGCAGCCAGGCTTTGTGAAATGCCTTCTCAGCATTAGGCTGAGTACTGACTGCTAAAGTATTTGATGTTCGTTTGATGGATGAAAGGCAAAATTACACAACAGTAATTCTTGCTGTCATAGCCCTTAAAACCTACCCCAATACTAGAGACATTCAAGGACAAACATGATGGTTCCTTCTACTAGAAAATAAGGAGGCAAAAGATCAGTCCATAAATTCTGGATCTGTAAGCCTCAGTTCAATTCCTTCCTTTACAAAGTGACATACAAAGGACTTCAGTATAATGAGAGAAACAAGCAAAGAAGAAGCTGGAATATATAGTAGCAAATAGGCCTGTGAAAGGAGGAAGGTGAGCAGGAGAGATGAAAAAAGACAGACCTATGAAGTGGAAATTACCAGCGTGTCATTTTCTGCTGTAATTTTTCATTTTCTCTGAACCTAAAACTATCAGAGGCACCTTCCACTGAGATGAGATTACCTTGTTGTATCAGTCATAAGATCTTACAGCTCAAATACTCACATCCAGCTGCAGTTGCTTTCTGATGGCATGGAGAGAAAACCAAACAGTTGTATGGTAAGCCTCTAATATAAAACCTTCACCGTTTTCCACATCATGAAATAGCAACAGCTAATTCACATGCAGATGACTACTCTGAGCACATATGATCAAGTAAAATTATCTGATCCCTAAGGGGAACAGTTTGCAGTGCCAGCTTTCTTTTCAAAACCACCCTCATAACACAGAAATAATTGCTTAAACTTCCAAGACCTCAAAGAATGAGATTTAAGAATACAAATTTGAGATGTTTCACAATAAGAATTCTAAAAAACCCAAAACCTCTTTATTTGGTGGATAGGCAAGGCAAGAGGCTAAAATGGGTAGAATGTTGGATTCATTTCCATGGCAAACATCTAAGGACTGTAGTAGAGACATATTTCTTGCAAAATCAAAGTTAGTTCCACCTTCAAGAGGCAGAGAGTAACACATGGGATTACTTTTTAGCTGAGGTAATGAAAGAAAAATTTCTAGCTTTGATCTGAACTAACTAAAATTTTAAAAACGATACTAAGACCAGTGGTGGAACCATGAATGATGTCAGTACAGGAAGCTCACGGTTTTAAAACCAGCAAAATTTTACCCACTTCATCAGAAGAGTTCTGATGTACAAAATATTCATGATTAACAGATAATGGATGACTCCATCAGAATTACTCTGTTCATTCTGTTCTTCATCCAAAATTTTAATAGGAAGATCCAGAGCATAAGTAAGCATTTGATAAGGACTGGGTATCCTTTCTTTTTAAGATTATGCAAAGCAGAGGAAGTACGTAAACACCTAATGGACAAGACAAGAAATTCTAGATCTGCTGGAAGGCAAATATTGTCATCCATCCATCTTTCCTATGGTTAAAAAAAGAGCTTATAAAACAAATTAAGAAAAAAATGATAAAATCAAGAACCTCAGAGGAGGTTCTTTAATAAGATGAAAATAAGCTGAATTTGACATTTTTGTCTATGGGTTTTCTGAGGAAAGGTAGTATTTCAAGAGTGAGATTTCAGAACTACAAGAGAAAGAATTTAACTGTCCAACTTTCTCAATTCTTCAGAAAGAAAAAAGACTTTGGCATATTACCCTTTGTTTTTCCAATTCAAAGAGCTGTGGTACCACACACCATATCACCTTTTATCTCACAGGTACGAATAACTGATGACAAAACACCACCCAAAATGCTGGAATACTGTTCTGTTTAACCTTAGTTACAGAAAATAAGGTTTGTAGTTCTTGGGTTTGCAACTGATTAATGATGCTTGTACTGTATTCTTCACTTTTGGGGAAAAAAAAATTTGGAACAGGTTTTCTTTTTATAAATACTAAGTTCTTATTTTTTCACATATTCAAATGTCAATATGAACTGAATAGCAAATGCAGTTTATACTAACAACAAATATCCAGCAAGCCAGATTCCAGTAAATGTAACTTTTGCTTCTTCCTACAATCTCTGTAGTAAGTCTGAAACATCACAGTATTGATTTCTATAATAGTCTGCAAAAGAATGTTTAAGTGCTTAACTCATCAAGTGTTCCATCTTGCCACCAATTTTCTAATAGTTTAAATATGTCAGCATCATTATTTTTGTATCAAAGGCCACTAATATCCAAAACTTCATGAAAAGTTTATGCTTACCTTCTTTTTATTTTAAGGGAAAACTTGACAGATTAGTATTTTTTCAGGCATAGCAATATTACTGTAGTTAATTCTAATTTATGCAGCAAATGTCTGATTTCCCCATTTAACTGTCATACCTTGTTCAACCCATTCGTTTTGCCTGTATTCTGCTAAGACGCCAGAATCCCATGTGATGGGTACGTCATTTGCATAACAGTGAATATTATATTCATTCCACAAAAATCTCAAACAAATATTCTATATTCCAAATGACTTCTAAAGCAAAGTTATTCAGGATTTGTTAAACTGATTATGTGAAGAACAAATGAGTGATGATATGAAGATAAAATGCAGAATATAAACATTGTCATCTATGACATTTCACTATGCTAAAATCATAAAGGCCTGCCAGATTGCATCGCATTCATAATTAGAATGATTACATTGTAATTCAGGATGTGTTTTTCATAAAGATGAAGAGAATGAGTTTTAATACAGCCAAAGCCAGGTAAACCCAACAAGCCTACCTATGCAAGACAGATGTCAGTTCAGATAAAGATTTATTTTACTTCTCATAATGTAATTATAAACCTAAATTGATACCTGAAAGAAAAAATTAAATAGCTACAAACTTCACAGGAAGCATACTTAAAGCAACAGTACCTGTATACAACTATTCTAAAAATTAGCTTGAACTCATAATTATAGCACCTTTATTTTGCGACTCACAAAAATAATGGGAAAGGAATACTTAATAAATCCTCGAGAAAAGAGAAAAAAACATTTCAGAAGTTAACGTGCAAGAATTTAAGCAAAACATTCAAGCTACAACAAATCTGCATCAGGCAATCTGTATTTATAACAAATATTTTGCCACATTATTCAACCTGTGTAAACACAAAAGGATAGGAAGAGAAAAAAAAATCCAAAATACAATAACGGCTGTATAACAACCTTCAGTATGGTCTTACATACAATTGAGGTCTCGCTCCTGTCTGTCATTTTTCTCGTAAGCATAATCTCTGGACTACAGCAGCTGATAGAAATTAGGACCTGACTACATGTGACATAACAGAAAGATTCCAAAAGAATTTCCTAGCATAGTGTTCCCAGTTTGCCCTCAGAGAGCTCCAGTATTCATAGATCAATTCCCAAAGCATGTCCAACTGTGTACAGCAGGAAATCATATTGAAACCTAGATTCTCAATTCACTTCCCCAATGTTAACTTAGTATGTACTTCTAGATGGCAAAATGATGTCAAGCTAATAGTGGGAAGATAAACAGAGTAAACTCAGAGAACAGACTACTGTAAGAAAAAAATATGCAGAGTTACATGGCAAGTTTTAGCCAAATATTTATTTCCTATTATCCTTTGGTTTGTGGATAAAATTCAATATTATGAATACTTCTTAAAAGGGTCCATGTTAAATCATTAATCCAAACTATTTCTCAGTAAAGAAACAGTAGTTATTTTAACATTGGGTTATGATAGACAAGACCTTATTTCTTTTGTAATAAACTGCAGATTACACTTTGGGAATGTTATTAAATTATTTCACAGTGAGTGATTTTGCTTTATTGGACATCTGATACTTGCACGCATCATTTGGTATTTTTCAGCAAGTCCCTGTCTATAATAAAAACAGTACTATAAGAGCAGAGCAACTTTTCCACAGAGCCCAAATTAACAAAATAAAACTGACTTACCATGTGCCATCCAGGGTAGAGGTAATCTGTCCCAACAAATTCAAAATAGTGAGCAAAACCTTCTTTCAACCACACATCCTCCCACCAAACTGGAGTAACAAGGTCACCAAACCACTGCAAAGAAAGTTCAAATGATCAACTTTCAGGAAACTATGTTTGTATACATCTCATTTATACAGAATACTTTCTTCACAAGCTTTAATAAAAACAGTAGTACCTACCACCCACTGAAACTCATTAAGTTTTTTTTTCATGTACTAATGAATTAAGCTCTTACAGGATGCACAAGTTACTGAAGTAAAACATTTGAAAACAACAAGCAGGGAAAAAAGCACTGCAGAGAAATGCCTACTTTAGTTATCTATGGTAGTTGTTCACCTAGTTTTAAGGGACTAACATACGCAACAGACAGAAAAAGGCTTTGAACTCTAAAAATCCAATTCATTACCTGGTAACTCCACTATGTATAGTGCAAATCCTGAAAAACTGCAAGCACAATTTCATACCCTAGACCTAAATTTCAGCATCTCTTACTCCACGATGTCTGTCCACTAAGCATCACAACACTTCTGGTGTTCCACTCATTGGCTATTTTTTCCTAAGGAAACCATTTTTAAGCAACAATGCCATCTCTCTGCAGATAGGAATCAGATGCTTAAAAGTAGGTAGTCACTTTAAAGAACATCGTAGGGTACCTGAGATAACCATATAGGCCTAGTAAATTTCATACAGGGGCTACAGGAGATCTGCAGCCTTCCCAAACAGCAACCAGAAGCAAAGGGGATCTAAAACAGCATTATCCACCTGTATTTATGCAAAGGAATCATACTTGAGCTGACTGTCTTTCCTGTTCCCCCCAGCTCACTCTCAAAACTTCGTCAGTGACTTCAATCAGATTTAGAAAGAAGGACAGAGATTTCAAATATAACTAAATTCCTACAAAAGTACCTGGAAATCAACAGCTGAAAAGGACAAAGCAAGAACAAGACATTAGAAACCCTGCTCAGTAAGAGTCAACAGCCATAAACCTGTCATGGTTGAGGAAATGTGGGTGTCAGAAGGATTTCAGACAAAGTTAGGGTGGTCATTGGAAGAGGAATGAGGATAAAATTCACAGGAAATCAGGTATCATCAATTCTTCTGCTGATGGATGACCCTGTTTAAATGACTGTAACCTGGATTATCATATTCCAGTGGTAAGTGCAGAAACACAAATACTATTGTCAAAGCATATTTTTTACTTTCTGTAGTATCATTTTTGCCTGACAAAGATCAAAACTTTGTTCCAGTAAAAATCTCTGCCAGATTTTTTTCTTAATGTGATAAGAAATGAAATTAATTCATAATAAACAGAAATAATTTTGAGGTTTCATACAGTCACAAACTCAGAAAATACACAGAAAAGGAGCAGCAAATAAGTATTCCAGAGGGAGAGGCTCATGTCAGAGCTGCTGCTAACACTGAAATGAGAGTGGGGAATGAATGAAAAGCAGAGTTGGACAGTAAGTGGTTTGCTTTCATGACAGTTGCCTTATTCAAAGGCTTTGTCTGGGACCTGAATGAAAGGTCTCGCTTCTGTGCATGCCTTTGTGGATTGAGAATAGCACCAAGGAAATATCAATGCTGCAATGAGGATCCATGGTAAAGTGAACACAGGGGCTCCAAAGAAGAGACTACAGCAACTGTGATTATCATTATGCCATACAGTGTTCAGTAAACAGGATTTGAACAAAAAAAAAAGCAAAAATGTAACACTGAAAACCAACTTAAGAATTTACAGCAAAAAGATAAGGTTGACTATATTCATATTCACACACTAAGTGAAACTAAACTTAATGTACAATCAATGATCATAAACTAGTTGAAGGTTGTCAAAAAATTAACTCTCTACAGGACCAATAGACAGATACTGATCTTAAGAACATTTGCCTAAAAAAGGCACTGGGAATGCATTCATAGAGATAATGCACTTTTCACAATTTGACATGTTAAGAGCATGAAAGATATATTTATACTAAAATAGATTGATTAAACAATTTCTAATAACAAACAAACTAAACGCATTACAACAGAGTTTATTTACTGAATTACAACAGAACAAATGGGAAACCAGTAGCAAACATGGTAAGCTATGACCTTTCAGAGAGAGATTTTAAAAAAAGGCTGTAAAGTTCATAATTGTTCCTCCTGTAACTAAAAAAAACCCTAAGAAAATTAATTTATGATGCCACAGAAGATAATTTCTCATACTTCTCTGTGAGTTTCCTGGGTTTATTTATTAATGATACAATTAAAAGTATATGTTAATCAAGCACCTAAAGAAAATAGGATTTTAGAGGCGTTCAAACAGCATGTGACACCAATATGAAGATGTAGCAAATGTACCTAACTAGTCTTGAGAAGTATCAGAGATAGTCATGAAAGTCAGAGACAAAGTCCCAGAGATTGCAATTAATGAGGTCAAATTTTCCAGCAGAAAGGTGTAATTATGTTCCTAGATGCTGCATGTCTGAAAGAAAAATATTAAGTGAAGCACTTAATTTAATTAAATAATTGTTTATTTATTTATTTCGGTATTTGACTGTGGACACTATTTGCCTGGAGTGAAGAATGTTACTTCTTTTCATTTTGGAAAAGAAAATTAATTTAAATTTATTTATTGCATAAATTTCTCATCTCCCTCAGATATTATGTTCAGTACGACATATAGTAGGCACTTATTTTATAGGCATAGTGAAAGGACACTGTTTCCTATATTCTTTCTTTACAGATTATTAAAAAACATTGATTTAGACATTTTTAATTTTCCTTCCGCTTTCATGCCTGTTCAACTCAATCTGTCACACTAAGTTTTGTGCTCATGTGGGAAATCTATCACAAAAAACCATAGTGCATAAATTCAAATTACATCAATAAAAGGCTGTAGGTGGGACTGATCTGTGATATGCAAATAAAACTGACTGCTACCTTAATAGAATTATTTTAATAACTTATGGTAATTATTTTGAGTTATCAGCTTAAACTGGTAGAAATATTTGTGTTTTGACCAATATCCAATTTCTGTTTGGGGGCTTGGAGGAGAAGCTTTTGTGCCAAAACACCCCTCCTTCCAATTATAAATCTTTTTAATTAATACATAAAATGATCTAAAGAAAAAGCATTCAAGAAGAGCTATCAAGAACTAATAAACTATAAAATTACCAAACTAAAGCTACCTATGTAACTTTAATGTGTTCCTCCTAAAACATGTGCCTAAAATAAATATCTGGTCAAGCATTACAAAGCCACCTGTAAAGAAATCAGGTAATTCAAAATTCTGTAATACTGTCTATTGTTTTCCATCTGTCCTGAACATAGTGTTCAAGCATTCATATCCAGATTTGGGAAACCTGTCAAATGTAAAATTAACAATCCCAATTTTTAACATTAATCTGATTTTTCTAATCTTGGAAATAACAACAGCAAAGCAATTCCTGTATTATTCTAAGTAAGAAGGATCTCATACAGGTCACCTTGCTACATGCTCCAATATGTTCTGTAAGTCTCAGAGCCATGAATTTAAAATCAGGAAATCTGATAATGATACAAATCTTAACACAAATTAAAAATGTGCTTTAGGAAAACATTTTAGGAATGTTCATTTTCCTCTTACTTGATTTTTTGAAAAAAAAAATCAATAAATAAAAACTAAAACCGGAGGTCTGGATTCCACTTTCAGCTATGCCAGAAGTGATTTTGGTCAATCTGTTATTCTATGTGTAAAAATAAGTAAATGGTAGGAATATTCATGTGCTACTCCAGGTTAGCAGGCAAGATTATGCACAACAAAAGAGGATGAAAAATGCAGTGAATAATTAGCAATTAAGTAGCAGAGGCAAGAGATCCTGGGCACATTCTGGCCTCACTTCAATAAATTTTCAGCTAAGCTAGTATTGTTTACAATTCCTGTCCTATGTTATGCACAGTTAAAGTTTCCTTGAGGGGCTTCTGAGTTTGGCAAGACAGAAGAAAAAATGCCTAAATAAAGATAATATTGTGATGGAGGTGCTAGACAATGTTGTGACTTGTATTTCTGCAGCATTTCTCCCTTTAAACTCTATTTGCAAATGAACGTATTCTCTGTGACTCAATTCTGCATCTAAAAAGTAAAATATTTTTTCTTCCACCTGAATATTTTCTGTCTTCTCTAGTTATCCAGTGAAGCAGCTGAGCAAGGACCTGATCTGCATGGTACTAAAACAGCAGCAACATGAATGTAAAAAGAGATTTCTAATTAAGCAAACATGACAGGAAGTTGTATCAACACAGACACCAAGTAAAACTTCTCATTTGCACTTTTAAGGTCACTTAAAAGCACTCTGTGATTGCACTGCTACCCTAAAATAAACTCACATATAGTTTTCATGTACTTCATCATCCTCTGACATTCCCAGAATAATGTAAAAATGCTTTGGTTTCAATAAAAATCAAATAAACAAACCTGGCAAGTTACTGATGTGATAACTGCCCACATCTAAAGTACAAATTGCTCTGGAAGCAGAGGAAATTACTAAAGCAGTGCAACGAATAACTGGAAGTAATGGAATGACATCACAAAAAGGAAGACTTAATCTGAACAAGGAAACGCTTAAGGTTAAGGAGAAAGTTATCGACCATCACACTCAATCAAAATGTTTTAAGGGAAACATCGTAACCATGTAATCGGAAGCACTCAAGCCAGCACTACAAAATTGTGCCACAGAGAAGGATCTAATACTAGTAGAAGCCAGGATTTGATGACCTAATATGTATTTTCAACACCTGATTCCTAAGGCACTATAATTTTTCTAGCTGAACAGTGTGCTACTCTATTGTACTGCACAATGAAAGCATATAAAAAAATCAGATGATCATATTGAGAACAAACCAGCAATAACTTTCAATAAAAATTTCATGTTGTAGTTGAGGACTTCATATTCATCGACAGATTTAATGTGAAACATGAATATGAACCAAATATTATTATTTCCCGGTTCATCTACCGGAACTCCATTACAAAGGCTCTTTTATATGGCACATTTTATTTGAAGAAAGTGTTAATAATTTGCATTGCCTTTTAAAGTACACTGTGTAAAGTCACCGATGTAAGCAATGCTGATTACACAGTAGGATTTCATTCATTTCATTCATTTTAACCTGAAGGCTGCGATCATGCCTCTTATGAGTGCAAGAAAGGGTTTCCTAGCCCTGTAGCAAATTTCTTCAATAACATTTGCATTCAACTCAATATTACCAAACACTCGTAATGTGTTTATTTTGAGATAAGAAGATGGAAGAAATGTAAAATAAATAGTAATATTGGTTTACTACAAAGTTTTCTCACTATAATAATACAAAAGTTTCTGTACATATAAAGATTCAATTATCCACCAATAGGGAACAGAGGGTCAATACAAAAATTTTTTCAAAAGAAAGCATATATGTAATGGAAGAAAATGATGACCGCCAAATCTTTTTTTTGGCATAAATATGAAACTCAGCATGAATCTGCTACAGTTCTGCAGTAAATCATTTCTGTTTATCACTGTGTTTAGTCTATGTACCAAGAACACATTCACACACAAAAATATAGATGACAGGCATGTTGTTTGTCATTACTAATTTTCTCCTCTAGCCCCGCTTTGAGCCTTCCTAGTTTCCACAGTGGAAGGATGTATCTTACAAATTTCTGTATTATTTGCACTACACTTACAACAAAAGTTGCAACTGTCTATGTGAATAACACAAATTCATTTTCAGTTCTTAAAATAAATGCAGGGCTTCTGCAATCAATACCAAATATCTGAACAAATTTAATACCTGATGACATAGCTCATGTACAATGACCATGGTGACATCCAGTAGGTATGATATAGAAGAAATGCTTGGATCTAGCAGTATCCTTTGCTCCACAAAAACACTCAGTCCCCAGTTCTCCATAGCAGCATAGGGATGTTTAGGCACAGCTAACAGATCTAGAAATAGAAAAATTATATGTTAACTCTTGTGGGAGCTACTATACTGGGAAACTATTCTAAGTAAGGTCATAAATGATCACTAAAAGCATTTTAAATAACATACATGTAAAAACAAAACTTAATTTTAGCTTTTTAGCAATGTTATTTTGAAAACATTAATAAAATATTTTTTTTTCTTGTGTAACTGGTCACATGACTAAAATGTTATGGCAACACAGTGCTTAGCATTTCTAATGAGGAAGTTCTATACAGAATAAAGCTTATTTTAAAATGTTTTCCTGATTATTTACTTCTATGTTTGACACTGCTTCTCATGTTTATTATACCAAACTAACACAGACTTTTGCCATTTGTTATCTTTTCATTAAAGTCACTCCTTTGTGAACAGCTCACACATCAAACTAAATATAAGCACTGCCTTTAAGGGGAACACTGAAGAAATACTTCTTTATAACAACCAGAAAGATGACAAACTGCTCAGAATCACCAGTTCTTACAAAGCAAGGCATCTTTCAGTGTTCGCTAATGCTAGCATGCATCCTTTGAGAACAGAACTGCTGTCAGCACCTCTGAGCCCTGTAGGCTGCAATAATGGTGCCACACACAACTTCAAGAGTATATTCAGTACTCTATACTCAGTAAGCAACAAAATACTATGAAGAAGATGGGAAGGTCCTTCATCAGGTATCGAGGGAGTAAGCAGTGGGAGATTTCTCCCAATGGCATGAGGTTGAAAAAGACAATATTACAATGACTACTCATGAGCTGGAAAAATCTTCCTGCAGAAGAATGAGAAGGTACTAAAATTGACTAACAGTCTGGAAATAAATCTAAAATTATAGAAAATTGATATAGGGAATAAACCAATTCACTATGCTGCTTCACGGCAAAAATACCTGAAAGAGCCCAGAAACAAATTGTATGTCTATAGGAAGCCCAAAGCAACCTCTGTACGTATCAGCCAGAACTTGGAAGCTACACTGTCACATCAGCATGGTGCTCCCTCCAGTCAAAGTAATTAGCCTGGCTTCTTAATTAATTAGTCTAGCTGTCACAGTGCTTTCATTTGACTTCATTACTTCTGGTTCCAAAGCCAGATCACTTGCAGTTAAGACAAGTGCATCTAGGTGGTACTTCCCTGGCTGAGAGGAAAGGTCTCTCATGTGACTTCCTAACCTGAAGGAGAAAAATTCTGACCTGCTTATTCTAAAAAGTACTCTACATTTTATCACAGCACTAACAGGTCTCCTAAGTTTGTCTCTTTTGGTTTGCTGAGAGGTATGGTAGAATTGGCTGAGAGAACAACTTGACAGCAAGAGTTCTTCAGGATTCACAAGAAGTTGCCACTGAAACACCATTAATGGGATGCTTGCATATATTCCAGCAATCCCAAAAAGAGGTCTGCTGCAAGAAATATAAATCTCAGACTTCTAGTAGAAGTACAGAGTTTAGCAGCTACTTCAAAACACAAGCAAACTGAAAATGACCAAACTGCTAACAGGGACATACTAGAAATGGTGAAGAATAAATATTTTCTATAAAGGCAGACACTAGAACAAAAGCCTAATTAAAGAAAATAAAGCAAAAATCCAAAACATGGTATTCAAGATTAGACATGTGAAAAAATTCAAAATTACTTGCTTTCTTTTTCTTCTCCAGATGAAGTTCAAACTGTACTAATTTTTTAATGACTGCAATTTGTTACAAAAGACATGAAAATGAAAAACTTTCATCTGCTCTATAAAGAAGGGATAAGGATTAAACAAAGAGGATACAAAGACTACTGGGTGGAATCACTGAAGTTAATGGCAAATCTTCATTAACATTAAACAGGGATCTCTCCCATTCTCAACTCTGTAAGGAAAGCTGTAACTTCTACAGCAATTAAACTTTCCTCCAGAAGGGGTTTTCAGAAGATGAATAGAGAGTGAGTCTGTTCTTATTCACATCAATGAAGTATTTAGCAACTCCCCTCAGATAAGCTAAGTGACACCAAGATAGAAGTAGCATTAAAGTAAAACCAGTTCCCTACTTTTAACTGATCCTTCTGTTTCCTTTCTCTCCTTTGCATTCATTTGTAGCTTTTGGTCTTACTTGCCACTCATGATGGACATATTTTGTCAGTGTCTGACAGAAACAAACTCGAATAACTATGTGGAACTGCGAAACAAGTGTCATATTAAACACATTTACAGGCTAATTATAGGCTGTCTTTCAGTACTTGTGTCACTAGTATTGGTCTGGTGGTTTAGATAGATACTTTCTAGCACCAACATACCAATAAAACCTTCCAATCTGATGGACGGCTAAGTGCCTTGCAGGTAGACAACCGCAGAGGGATATTCTAAATCACTTTCAAACAACAGACCCATTGCTCTACAAGCCTGGAAACTCGTCTCATGCATCAACTAATGGTTAAAGGGCTTTTCTGAACAGATAAACCAAAATGTAATAGATAACCCTGTTAGTTTCCAGAATGCTAATCCCTGCAGGTGATGTGAGCATACCAATAATGCTGAATGAATTAAGAAGTGCAATATAACATATAAACACACTCCTGCCTAATGCACTGCACTTTAAAGCCAAAGAGATTTTCTTAATCTGCAATGACTGACAGAACAGTCTCGGAACATATTCATCATCACAAAACAAGAAATCTTTGGCTTCCCATTGTCCATGTCTAAACTATGAATGTCCAGTCTCAATGTTAATTCAGAAATTAAATTCTTTTGTTGTTGGTCTTCGTTGCTCCACAACTTTCTACTGCCCTTAAATAAAATTCCAAACATGCCTACTTTTGTGGTAAAATACAAAATAAACTATATCTTTCCCTAGAGAGTCATCAACATTTGATTTCAGAGGAACGATGTTTGATGTTCAAGTTTTAACATGATAATTTGTGCTTATTTGTGTCTACCACACCATTAGAGCACTAAGGAAGGTATCCTGTGCTCCTGGACATGATTTCTGCTGAGGTTTTAGGGTAATTTCAAGGAGTAAGGTGAAAAGGGATGGGTGATGATGCACATTTTGACAGAAATATTACTCACACATTGTACTGCTCAAAAGTATTCTGCACTAACTGCAATACTACTGAATATATAACAACTTGTGCACATGCTACATCCAGTTACACTGCACACCACTTAATTAAATTCTTTGTAAGTGCCTGTGAATGTTTGATTATGTGGATATTGCTGGAGAAATAGAAATGCATGTTATTGCTTGCAGAGAATAATATCCTCATATATTACAAAAATGTTACTTGAGATTTCCTAATGCAGGAGAGCAGTGTGTCCTGTGTACTGCCGGAGTATTAGAGGGGGTTACCACCTTTTGGCCTTCACAGAGGCTAAATTCATGATGAAGAAGCAAAAATTATGCAGCTAAAATAAAATCATTGGAAAAGCCATCAGGACAAAAATTGTTGGAACTTTACACTAACATACTATTCTAGTACAACTATTCAAATACAAAGATAGCATTTAGCCTTTTTTAATCTGTTTCCGTGTGAATCTCATTAAAAATATTTCAAATTACAAAAACTGTACACAGCTCAACAGCTTCTCTCACTTCCAAGAATTTAATTGAGGCATCATAACTATGTGAGCTTACATCAAGATATAATTGTCTGACATTATTAGGAAGTATAATCATATTGGAAAAAAGCAATTTAACACCTAAGTTGGTCACAAAGAGAATCCACATTTCCATGTTTTTTTAACTTTCCCTATGAACGTACTATCTGTGCAATCTGAACAAATTATACTGCTTTTTCTTTTTCCCCACTCAGTTATGGTATTTGGCATTTTATGGCATTAAATTTCCCAAACAGAAGTGGGAATATCACTCTTGCTTTAATGGACAGCAGGATTAAAACTGAATGAGACTATGCAAAATGCAAAACAAAATCCAACTCTACCACACAGAATATTGGTATTTGAGGGTCTTCTCCCCCTTTACCAACCTACTCTTTTACAACCAAAGAATCTCTTACACCACTATCCACTTTGTTTACCAACCTTGGTTTGAAATCTCATGGGGATATTGGTATAACAAACACACATCCTTACTATACGTATGAGTGTGTATATAAACACAGAAAGCCAGATATCCACAGACATAAATAAAAAAGCACCTACTTGGGGAGAGGAGGGAAAACTAAATAACGGAATGCGTGAACCACAGTTATCACATAAGTCCCCCATAAAGATGTGAGATCCCTGAAACACTGCAGCTTGCAAATGGATCACAAGAAACAAGAACATTCTGCTAGGCGTCTTTACACATGTATTTTCCATAATAAAAACAGGAGACACACAGAGATAATTTTTTCACTCTATGAACTCCATGTTTTTCCCCCTATAATCCCTATTTTTATTACGAAAATGACACTATGAAGATAATTTGAATTTAACTGCATGTCTTTCATTATTTTGTTCATTTCTTCAGAGAAAACTTTTTCAGTAATTCAAGTGCAGATCTCTAACTACCAGGTATTTTTTTCACAATTTCAATAAAACAAGAGAAAGCATGGACTAATATAATTTTATTTCTATCCTGACAAATTAAAACTCAAAGTATGTTTTTTCCTTTCATAATGCTACATAATGCATTGTTTGTTTGGTATATGTGCTGGAAAATCAACTTTTCATTGTATATATATTTCCAACCCCTTCCTAACAAGTTCTTTGAGGAAGAAAAAACAAACAAACAAACAAAAATCCTGCAACGCTGCAAAGCCTGGAGAAAGCTCTCTGATGCCAAGAGCAGGGTCTCCAAATGACTGCAACAGCAGAACAAAACACGACTGATGGATTTGAATGTTCAGAGACACTTTGAGACATTTGATTTTCAGAAAACACTAAGAATGTGTTTCCCAAAAACTGAACTATTTCAGCATCTCATTCTGGCTCTTAAGGTCTAGGTACTCCAAATTAGCTGTCTTTTAGCTATTACTTTTATTTAAACTACTACTTAATAGTATTGTCCTATCTTCTCTCAATACACTCAAAGTTCCAAACACTCAGAAATCGCAAACAACCAGGATGACAGCCCCGCAGGAACTCTTCAACTAACATTTCTGTTTACCCAAATGCTTATTCTGGCACCCATCAGCTTTTATCTCTGGGACTACATCACAAAAATCCTTCTGTAAGCATGACAGTTACCAACCCACACCGATGTTAGCCTGCAGAGTTAATGTAAAGGTCTAAAACTGTTTGCCATTATTTCAGTCAAATCAAATGGCTTGTTGCGGACCCTGAGGAGAAATCACTGACACGCAGCAGTTTATTGCTGGGTTTTTTTATTGTTCCTTACTGCTGTACAAAGTATTAGTTAACATTAACTGACATAAACAATGGATGAATTTCTAGAGTGCCTGATACGAATAGCAGATGGTTAATGCAATGTGAATCCTAAAGGATCCAAGAGGGACAAAAAATGTGGGAGATAAAGCTGGAGGAGAGAATAAGCAGCAATATAAAAAGAAAAACTTTGCTATTTTTTCAAGTGACTGAGCCTTGACACAAGATGATGGCTAGTTTATAGTTTAAGAAAATAAAATAGAATCCCGTTGACTCTATTTGACATGCATATTATTACATTGCATTCAGTTTTCATAATCCAAATCTATAGAACATTGTTTGCTATTTCAAATTATATCAAATGATTAATGCTAAGATGAAAAATGGATGCAAGCATCCATTGAGATTGAATTATGTATCATCTTGTTTGTATCGATCACTAGATGAACAACACCTTTTTTTACCCAGATAGATCATTATCAATTGCTACACAGTAACGAACAAGGGAAAAAAAAATTTCAAAAAGATTCTGTATAAATATAAAGCTTTTTTCCAAGCCTTCAGTCTAATGAGAGTATTTTAAACTCTTCTTAGATATACACTGGAACAAAAAGTTACACAGAACAAACCAAGACAGTCTGAAATCAACTCAGTTTCTCCAATTTACAGGACTAGTACTATACGTGCATCCCTTACAGGATATATACAACAGATGAAGAGAGAAAATATATTCCAAGTCTCAGCATCTAAAGATTTGGAGAGAGGAAAAAAAACAAGACTTTTGTTGCTTTCCTAAATACTCCTCCTAACGTAAATACTAAGAGCACTGACATGATGGAAAATTGCCAACAGCCATTTTCCTACCACCACAGTTAATAGAGCATGAGGATTCTACAGCTGAAAACAACACACCACTGATTACTGAGCACTTCTAGTACGAATATTGCCAGAAAGAAAATGATCAAGTGCCACCATCACATTCCTTCCCTTCACTGCAAAACCTAAGTGCAGATACACAGAAAACTCCAGAAATCTATAC
>WAAB01015947.1:39145-55840 GCA_013389865.1 Piaya cayana
GCAAGCTCAGATTCTCCCCTCCATGCTCATGCTTGAAGATGTAACCACTTCAACTAAGTCTTATCACAAAATCCATATACAACCTTACAAGAAGCTCACAGAACACACCAATGGACTGGTGATATCAAAATGTGAAAGTCAAAGCTGAACGTCTTGCTGCATTTAGATACCCTGCAGAGATTCAATCAAGCAAATTTTACTCCTTCATTCTGTTCTCCATCAACATGGGCACTGTCTGCCAGCAACGTGCTGAGCAGTTACCCATCACAGGTGAAAAATCGAGTTAAAAAGCAGGCATGCAAGATTGTGACAGAAAAAAATAATCATTTGCTACACAGTTACTCCAGATTTTCCACAGTAAAACTCAGTACTAGGACTTGAGCCTCTAAGAAGCTTCACTTTCTTGGTGCAGGAATTCTGAGCAACAGGTTCTGCTCAGCCCACATCCTGTTATACAGAGGCAGACAGCACTATGTCTCTGAATAAAAACAGTCTTTTATAACCATCTTGGGCCCAGACTTATTCCTGAGTCCTGCATCATTATCAGCAGCCAAAAAAACCCAAAACCAAACAAACTAAAAAGAAATAGGCATGATTGAGCAACAGAGTATCTGAAACCTCCACCAGAGCTGAAAATCCCTCTAAGCATCAAGAACAATGGGAAGAGATAGAAATGAAGCTTGATTCTGCACCTGAAGATACTAAGTACTAGTGAAGAGAAAGACAATAAATAGAAAGTAGCCTTATTTCTGACAGCTGTGGCTTCAGATTTACTTGATGTGTTTAATAGTTAAACTCAGAGAGCAGAACCCTAACTCAAAAATTTATTACCAAAAAAAAGACTAGTGCAATCCATGTATAAATGCAACTGTAGAAAGAAATGGTTTTAATCTGAAGTTGCAGAATAAAACTGATGCAGTAGAGAGAAGCTGGTTACTGATAGAAACTGAGCTCTACTACTGAAGTTTGGCAAGGAGCTAACAAGAGCTGAGAACAGATGAGGTTGTGACAGACTTGGGACAAGTACTTCAATGATGGACTACCAGGAGTCCCAGAAAACAAGAAAAGCAGAGCCTGAAAAAAACAGGAGTTATTCAGTCCAAAACAAAGTTCACAGGGATCAGACATATCTCTGACACTTAAGACTGATAATGCAGCATCCCAACAGAGAAAAAGCCTGATCCAGAAAATCATGCAGAGCTCAGAGAATAAGTGGAGCTGCACAGCGACAGCCTGTAAAAGCAAGAGCACTCTTCACTGCAGGAGAAGAAATATTGGGAAAGTGATGGACTAAATCTCTTCCCTACACTGATGGAGTGAGTATATGTTTTTGACAAAGGGAATGATGACAGCAATCTAACTCCTGTTAGTATTTCTCAGGTACTTTTTTGACACGCAAATGCCCTGGGGTATGGAATTACTGCACTTTTGCACAAAATATGCCCTGTTAGTTCCCTTAAATCACATTTAAGCCAAATTAAGCTCAAAAATCATGAACACGTTTTATCAATAACTTTTACAACAGGCAATGCTGTAATGAATGCTTACAAAAATTACCACCAAATAGACAAACCTTATGCTTAACAGGTTTACACTGATCCATATTTACACCCTCATTGAGCTAGTATTGACTGCTCTGGTTCTTGTGCACACATTATGTTTCATGTTTTTTCTATCACTGAAAAATTATTCAGAATCATAGAATGACCAAGTTGGAAAAGACCTCTTGGATCACTGAGACCAACCATTCCCATCTCCCACTAAACCATGTCCCTGAGCACCTCATCTACCCATCTTTTAAACACTTCCAGGGATGGGGACTCAACCACCTTCCCGGGCAGCCTATGCCAGAGCCCAATGTTCCTTTATGTGAAAAATTTCTTTCTGATATCCAGTCTGAACCTCCCCTGGTGCAGCTTGAGGCCATTCCCTCTTGTCCTGTCCCCTGTCACTTGGAAGAAGAGGCCAGCACCCTCCTCTCTACAACCTCCTCTCAGGTAGTTATAGAGAGCAATGAGGTTTCCCCTCAGCCTCCCCTTCTCCAGGCTGAACAACCGCAGCTCTCTCAGCTGTTCCTCATCAGGCCTGTTCTCCAGCCCCTTCACCAGCTTCACTGCTCTTCTCTGGACTCGCTCCAGAGTCTCAACATCCTTCTTGTGGTGAGGGGCCCAGAACTGAACATGGTATTTGAGGTGCAGTCTCACCAGTGCCAAGTACAGAGGGAGAATAACCTCCCTGGACCTGCCAGTCACGCCATTTCTGATACAAGCCAAGATGCCACTGGCCTTTCCTGGCCACCTGGGCACCCTGCTGGTTCATGTTCAGCCAGTTCATCAGAACACAGAAGCTCTGGTCTGAGAATTCATCCACAAGAGACAAAGTTCTCATGGAACACTTGGAGATGCACTTAGATCCTTGATCTTCATTCCTGCATATCCCTTCATTAAACCACAACAGTTTTTTGCCAATCTCATCTTTGAAATTTTCCTGGGATCTAAACATACTTAATGTTTCATCCTGACTCATTCTGTTTCCCAAATTTTCAAGACACAGTATGTCCATTTTTCTTAAAAGTGCTTACTTGCTTCCTTAGATATGCAAATATCTGTTTGTTGGACTAGAAATGATCTTCCATACTAAACTGGCTGGTAAGCAGCTTCTTACTTCAATGAGAGGATAAAAACATTTCCCCCTCCCTTTGGTAATTCATTTGCATTTTTCACTGTGTGATGCAGCCTCCACTGGAGCTAACATTCTGTATCTTTACCTGCATTATACACAGATCTAAATTGAATAAAATGTTTGCAGCTCATTATTGGCCGCTAACTGAGACCAGTAATGCTAACGCACCAGTAATGAAACACTGGGGGATAGCAGTGGGCTTGCAGCAACTGATCCCCATTGCAGCCTCTAAGTCAGACAGCAGACTAAGACAACATAAAGAAGGTACAATTCCCCTTGTTTTTGCACAAGCAAAAACACCTGTAAAATTGAAAAGGTTTTTTATTGCCTAAAAGGGGAGATATTTTGAGAGACCACTAATGACAAATATTTATACATTAGATGAATGCTCAAATTTCTGGCAGATGCCATTTGAAAAGTTTATGCACTCATTTTGTGATGGCAAAAACAGACAGACAAGGTATCAAGTTCTACACAGTAACACCTCATCTGGGGAAAAAAAACAGGAAGAGAGAGTGGCAAGAGGCTTAGGAGAACTTTAGAAAGATTTTAAAAAAACCAAACTAAAACTAATTTTTTAAAAAAAAAAAAAAAAGCATCAAGAGCATATAATGGAAGTATTGCACTGGTAGTGGAGAGAGCTGTTAATGCACAAAGGTGCCCAGGTAAGCCATGACGACAGCATCATCATGTCATCAGAAGAAGAGATACTGAGATTCTTTGGAATAATGGATTAGGTGACCAAATTTGTGCCAAATGTAGTTGTTTTAATCAGCAACTAATGTAAGTACTACTGAGAAAACTCATTTACAGTCATTGGAAAAGTCCGTGAAAAGGCAACAAGAACTGAAAGTTAGATGATGAAATCTCCCTGTAATCCCACAGCCAATTCAGAAACATTACGTCAGGACACACAAAACTGAATTCTACAAGTGCCTTTAACATGGTATGTAGTGCTCTGACAGAATCACAGAACGGTTATAATTGAAAGGGACTTCTGGAGGTCATCTTGTCCAACTCCCAAGAGCCACCAAGAGCCAGTTGTCCCAAACTGTGTCCAGATGGCTTTTGAGTATCTACAAGGACAAAGACTCCACAATCTCTAGGCAACCTGTGCCAGTGTTCCGTCATCTTCAGTGAAAAAACAGTGAATCCTGATATTCAGGAGGAATCTTCTGTGTTTCACTTTGTGCCCAGTGCCTCTTGTCCTGTCACTGGGAACCACTGAAAAGAGTCTGTCATCATCTTCCTTGCACACTCTTTTCAGGTATTTATACACACTGAAGAGATACCCCCTTGAGCCTTCTCTTCTGCAGGCTGAACACATCAGCTCTCCCAGCCTCTACTAAAAGAAGAGACACTCCAGTCCCCTAACCATCCTTCCATCTCTTCACTGGACTTCCTCCAGTGTGTCCATACGCCTCTAGTACGGTAGAGCCCAGAACTGGACACAGGAGAGTTGTGGCCTCACCAGTGCTGAGTACAGGAGAAGGATCACCTTCCTTGACCTGCTAACAACAATCCTAATTGCCCAAGACACCATTCACCTTCTTTGCTCTTAGGGCACAGTGCTGGCTCACGATCAACTTCGACTCCACAACCTCCTTTCTGAAAATCTGCTTTCCAGTTGGTCAGCCCTCAGCATATACTGCTGCATGGGGTTGCTTCTCCCTTGGCACATGTCTTTGTTGGACTTCATAAGATTCTTGTCAGTTCACTTCTCCTTTTATCCAGTCCTAAGGTACCTCTCCCTATCACCATGGCCTTTTGAAGATAACCAAAAGTGGCCTCAGAACAACATCAGTCAGTTCCCTCAGCATTCATGGCTGCATACTGTTTGGGTTGATATGGTTAAAACTAGAGAGCACTTTTATGGCCACTAAATAAAAATTTGGAAGTCAATATTCAAGCAAAGAAAGGACTTCCATAATATAACACAGACAACCTGCTTCAAAGAGGAGGTTTTGGTGACAAAATCTCCTTTTTTTTTCCAGAAGTTGCAACTGAGAATTGTCTCTGTGTGTGTTACAAATGTATGAAACCTTGTTCAAATCTTTCAATCTTCAGTAAATCACACAAGCATTCTGGATTAACTGACAGATAGGTGGGGAACAAAATCCAGAGCTAGGTATTGTCTATATCAACAACAAAAATGCTGTTATCAGACAAAATATGGCCTGTGACTGTCAAAGAACTGAACTCTTTCAGAAAGTAATCAATGTTTTTAGGATAGGACAGCCAAGACAGCACATTGCTGTCACTCCTGATAAGTATTTAGTGAGGATAAACAGGCACACTTTCTAAAGTTCCCTAAAAGAACGGAGAAACAAGCAAAGTAACTAGGCAATCTAAAAGCCTAAGCAATCACTCCCAACACACCACAATGAATTATCCATCTCCACATAGGCAAAATACAAGTATTTTATGGTCAAGTCATAAATTTGAGCAAATCAGAAATTACTTGTACATTTTACCTAAGTTTGGTTTGTAAGTATGGTTGAAAAATTGGATAAATCATTGGTGAACTTGTGTCATCTGAATGACCCTGTTAGTGTGCACATTTTACTTATGATGCTACTACAGAGAAAACACAGATCTCATTATGTCCAAACGTTGGAGTTTTTTTTCTGTAATCACCAACAATAAGAATTGCAGACAAACAAAAAGGCTATTCCTACTTCTTCTCCAGGTATTATGCATTTCATAAATTTAAGGGTGATGACCAAAGAGCTAACAAGGTAGCTTGGAACACCAGAAAAGCACTGGCTTGAGCTAAGAAACACTGGATTACTTCTAAAGAAATGAAGATTCAGTACTTATGGTACTGGAAGATCCCGCCTCAGAGTATCAAAAAAATGCAGTGGGAAAAACTGAGAAGTATTGCCAGAAGGCTTGAGAGACATCATTGAAATAGATAAGAAACAAAAACAGAGAAACAAGTCAAAGAAATGAAAAATTTGTCTGAGACAGTCAGTAAGAGCCTAGAAGCTGAGGAAATATTGCCAAAGGGACTATGAATACAAACAGGAGAAACACTCTCAGAGGATAGGAAAAAAAGAGGTAGTAAATGGATGCAGGAGAATACAGGCTTAACCTTGAATAGATTATTTAATTACACTTACTTGAGGACAACTTGTTAGGACACATTTGCAGTTCCTCAGACTCATTCCAATGAGATTTTGCATATCTTCAACGCAAAGAACAAGAGGAAACAAAAAACCCATGAAAAATCCTATTTTTCCACTGCTTAAGTACAAAGAGTTGAAGGAGCTCACTTCAGCAACTGATGTTTATTAACCAGAGAAATGAACAGTCTAGATGTCCACTCAGTCTGCCTTTCTAAAGAACTGTAAATAGCCAGAAGGTCTGCAAGAAAAGTTCTCAGAAACTCTGGAAATCAATAAGACCTGCAGCTTCAGGATTACTGAAGGAACAGCTTTACATAGTGTAGTTGTACTTGACAGCAAATTATATGCACAAAAGGCAGTGACAAAGAGAATTCAATGACCACATGAGCATCAAAATTGCTAAGGGAATAAATAGTACCTAAATAAACAGAACTAGCAAAAGAAGCCATAAAAAAAACCCTATTAGTAAAGTAAATGTAAAGCAGATAGAAATTCAGTATGATCATTTGTACCTACCAGGTAGTTGAAGCCAAGTACCTTCCCAATCAGCCCTTCTATTAGCAACAAGAAAGAGATCAAAACAGACGTAGCATGTTCTTCTCCTAAAAGACCACTACTTCTCCAAGTATAATCTTGTCTGTGCTCATTATTATACTGTGGCATTATAAAATTATGGAGATAAATGTCTGTTCTCAGTACTACTAATCTAGTGAATACATAAACATTTTCAATTATACAGAAATCAGAATGGTTTCCCCAAGTAGAATTTCATTCCCTGCATCATAGATTTAAACATTAAAGTTATATTAAAGTTATATTAAAGAACCATAACAAAGTTAGGTTCACAAACCTCATCTAAACTTGATAACCTATGAATAATTTACGTTAAAATAATACAGTTTTCAGTTTAAACTGTTTCTATTACAATGACTCTTCTCTTTTAGAATTATAATTTTTTTACAGCATCTTGCTTCATTATTATTTACAGAAAATACAATTTCTGAACATTCCACTTAAAAGAAAAAGAATCCAATTAAAGATTTTGCTGCATCAGTAATGTTTGGTAAAGACTATGAAAGAGCATACAAGCTTTTCCTTTAAGAAAATATACAAATAATTTGCACAAAATCAGTAGAGCAAACCCTATTAGAAGAAAGGGAATAGCCTGCTAGCTCTTCAGTATAATATAAGGCACAAAAGAGCAATTGGTATGGCATCAGGATTTAATAGTCCTTGAATCTACAAAGTCTTTTTGTTCTGGCTGCTTTCAACACAGTTCAGACTATGCAGATAATTCAATGTGCATCACAGGAGCATTCTTAAAAGCTTAATAATACTATGGCATGCAGAGGACCACCACAGTCCTGCAGTGAACTCAGTAAGCCAGGACTCTAAGTCATAAAATAATCTGCATTGAAAGTATGCAAGATTCACGCTGAAGCCTATGAACGAAGTTCTCCTTTACACTGAAGACTTGATCTTCTCCTTCTAAAGACAGATTATAAAACAGCATGAATGAAAGTGTCTTCAAGTGGTTCCTGGTCCTTTTTCAGTGCTTGCACTATGTATAACAGTGTTGGTTCAAACACAAATCAGATTCAAAAGGACTAAGGACTTGCTTAAAGCAGAGGATCAAGTACAGAATCATAGAACAACCAGGTTGGAAGAGACACACCAGATCATTGAGTCCAACCATTCCTATCAAACACTAAACCATGTCCCTCAGAACCTTGTCCACCCGTGCCTTAAACATCTCCAGGGAAGGTGAATCAACCACCTCCATGGGTAGCCTGTTCCAGTGCCCAATGACCCTTTCTGTGAAAAATTTTTTCCTAATGTCTAGCCTAAATCTCCCATGGTAGAGCTTGAGGCCATTCCTTCTTGTCCTGTCCCCTGTCACTTGGGAGAAGAGGCCAGCACCCTCCTCTCTTCGACCTCCTTTCAGGTAGTTATAGAGAGCAATGAGGTCTCCTCTCAGCCTCCTCTTCTCCGGGCTAAACAACCCCAGCTCTCTCAGCCGTTCCTCGTAAAGCCTGTTCTCCAGCCCCTTCACCAGTACGTGGAAGATGAAAGCCTAGATGTAGATATGGAAGATGAAAGCCTATGTGGAAGTATGTGGAAGATGAAAGCCTAGCACTTCATGACATCTGAGAAAGCAAACAAGAGATGTAGAAGAGGATGAATTCAAAGTAGGATAATTGGTGCAAGGAGTTAAAATCTCCTGGATTAAATTAAACCGTAACAATTATATCAGTGGAAGAACTCTCCCCTTATCTTATGGCTTTACTTGACGTGAACAACTAGCAGGATGAGAGCAGATGACCTCAAGTTGTTCCAGGGGAGATTCAGACTGGATATTAGGAAAATCTACTTTACTGAAAGGTTTGTCAAGCATTGACACAGGCTTTCCTGGGAAGTGACTGAGTTGCCATCCCTGGAGACATTTAAAAGATGTGTAAATTAGGCTACTGGGGACATGGTTTAGTGGTGGACTCGGCAGTGTTATGATTACATTTGGACTTAATGATCTTAAAGGTCTCTTCCAATCTAAATGATTCTGTGATTCTGTAAAATGCACACTGGAGTATTTCTATAAAAGGACTGTTTGTTTGGGGGGTTTTATGATATTAATTTGTTACTCCACAAGAAGATATTTTACTCTTAAAGCCAATTTTGTTCTCTCTCATTTAGCAAATATTGATTTTTTTTTTCTTCCCTCCCCTTAACTCCATTTCAAATAAAGCTAAGAGAAGCAAGGCTAGTTTTGTTTAATACCTTCAAATGTGCCAAAGCTCCTCTGGCTATCTGGAATAAAAAGCCACATTTGTGCCTAGTTCTTTATGGATACTCCAATCCCAATTTTCTTCTTCTTCAAACTTCAAAAGCTGTTTAAAAGAAGTTCAATGCACCCTTCTTCAAAGATGACAGGAGAGTTACTGCACTTTGGATTACAATACATGACCTGGGTACATTCCTTGCTCTCTGCTCTGTTTAGGAGTTCAGCTTGATGTCAGCTTCCTGGTATTACAGTGATGACCAAAGACAGTCATCCACAGAGACAAATTATTAGGGGTTTCAAGAATGCCAGCCACCCTGCCAGCAAGAAAACATGAAGTACATGTTTATCAAAACACAGTTTTCACTCTTGACACAGCTACATGCTACACAAAGAACTGCTATTTCATTTACAAGTAAATATTCAATGTTGCACTGACAACACGTATTTCAGCAAATGAAGTAATAAGTTTGACAGAGTATCAAAGAACAAGATTATAAGCTGTCCTTTCAAATTTTAGCACTTGAAATAATCAGTGGATATTTTTAGAAGCATCAAACAAAAGATGAATAAACTCAACCATCACTTTAAGATCCAGAATAGCACATTCATCCACTTGGTATTTTATGATCTAAGCACTCACCTTTTTCCATCAACATTCTCTCACATTTTCCTATTAATCATTTTATGTAATAAAAGTATGGGTTAGCTTCATTTGAAAACAAATGTCCAAACACAATTAATTCATAGACATGCATGGATTACAGAAAGATATTGAGCAACTACTACAGAAAGCCAAGGAATCTTCATGATAACAGAAGTTACTACAGAATTTTTACTACTTAGCTTATACACATGAATTCCCTCTGACAGTGGCAAAAGCTATCATTCTTAGAGAGATTCCACCTCTTGAAGTGTTTTTCCAGACTCAGAGTAAAGTCTTGACTTGTATCAGAATGCAATCTGATCAGAATAGTTTGGCTCAAGCCACAGCTAAGGGAGCAGGTCTCCAGGCATCTGCATCTCTGTTATGACTTCGCCACTTAGTGTGCAGAAAATCCAAGCTTCTGCAGACATTCTGCTATCCCCTTAATTTTCATTGTCAATTCCAGTACATTTCTCCTAGCTCATGTTATTTGTTAACTCCTCCCCTTTTCTAACACTTTAATGATGCCTCCCTCTTGATCAAAAACCTTTATTCCCTTTTTGCCTATACCAGGCTAATGCCTTTCACAGTCATGCTGGAAGGGACTTAACAGCAAACTGAAGAGAGAACTGAACCTTGTGTGACTCCATAAGAAAGAAAAGCAGTGGTGTCATAAATCCTTAAAACTCCTTTGGGTGAATGTAATGCTATACCCAAAGGAATAGCCTATGTAACGGTTTTATCAGCCCTTCTTATGCAGCATCAGCAATTGCATCTTTTTGTCGCCCTGTTAATGTATCACACTGAAATGCCAGGAACTTTCCCGTGGGCCACGCTAGCAAAGGTCAATAGTATTTTTTCTGATCTAGTCTACTGAATGAGCTACAGTCAGCTTACCAGGCTCACATGGGAAATTATGTTTAATACATTCTCAAGTGCAATGAATATTTCAATGTTTTAGTCTCCCTTGCTTTCTTCACAACTTTTGAGGTTTTATCTTTTGTACTAAAGGTTTTAAGTATACTGCAAGCAGCTGGGAAGTATTTTGTGGTTTCCTCTGACTAAAAGATTTTTAAGTAGTCATCTGCAACTTAAGGTGACTAGATTTGTTTATTCGATTGGCTTCTTCCAGGTCTGATAACTTTCTATCCCTCTCTCTTCCTCCAGCACAGGATATCACAAAACCAGAGATATATATGCGATCAGATTTGAGGTTGAAGGTTACACACCAATGTTAACATAAAAATTAAAATTACCTTTCACTTCTTAGACTCCATGCTTTTTTGGGGTCTACTTTTTTCAGTGGGCTACTGAATGTGCATAAGTTTGTGTGTTATTTTGGTTGAAGCAGGACCACTGATATTTCTTTTTCCTTGCAATATAATATGTCTAAAAGAGTGATCCTCTTGCAGTGTGCTTTTATGTCAAGATTCTGTATAGGTATATGAGCAAAGGTAGTGCTGGTTAAGTAGAAAGGATTAAGCTAGAGTGCTCAAGAAAAACATCAACTTAGCAGTACCTGAAGCAGCATTTGCCTGCACAGTTCCAGCCTACATCTATCTTCCCTTGGCAGTGAAGCCACCTGATGCAGAGCTGCATCTGCCAGCCCACATAGGAAATATGTTGGAGGTGATTGAATGGCTCACCCAAATATGCTGAACTGGCAGGCACTGCCATCTCATTGTAATTTTGCATCAATAAATCAACAGTTAAAAGGCAAATAATACGAGGTGACTTGAAGTGGCTGTCATTAATTATGTTCTATCTTTTGCTTAGTAACCACCACAACACGGTCTCCAATAAAACCAATCCTAATTACAGTTTGACAAGTTTCCCAAATTATGCTTGTGATTTATTTTGGCTTGACAGCTTTGGAAACTACAAGAGCTGCTTATTTCCTTTTTAGTTCACAAGAATATCAAGCAGAGGTATAGTCAGAGATAAACAAATACACAAAAAGCGCCACTTGAACTTCCAAGAACCAGTAAGGCCAATGTTAGAAGACACTAATGTACCATGAAAATAATAAAAACTAAATTTGTAGTAACTACAATATCTATTTCCAAAACTCATAAAAAGGTGGCAACTTTCTTCTGATCTTCTGTTAGAGCAAATTTATCAAAAAACTTATTCTGTACTTCACTAGTGACTCTATAAAAGCCTGTTTTCCTCTACCTGTTTCAAACCAATTTCCTAAACCACTTTCAATGAGCATAACATGTAGTAGTGTTCCTTGTAGGACCTGATGAACCATAGTTCTGCATGAATTCATTTACAGTTTTATTTCCCCTTTAATAAACTCTCTGTGATGAGTCCCCTTAATAGTACATTTCAAAATCTCAAAGTCGATCCATTTTTGGATAAAAATAGGGAAGACTATAAAGAAGGCTGAAAGAATTATATGCAATTTTTAATTACAAATTCCATTGCTCAGAATAATTCCTATCCAAATCACTTCCATATTGTGAAATACACCTTTTCTTTGTTGCTAGCTTCCTTTTCTCCTGAAAACAGGGGAATGAAAAAGATGTCATTGTTTTTCTCCAACTCTCAGGACAAAATGTTACAACCAAAAAACCAAGCAGTCTTCTTTGCTGAAAGGTACAGACAAATTTGGAGAGTTGTTTTTATGTAACATAGCTTTATGAACTCTTATTAGTTAGCTTATCAACTAGCTTTCTAAACTCCTGTAAGCAGGACTGGAGGAGTTTTTTTAAAAAAATAATACAGTCAGAATGAAATCTTTAAATTCATGTTAGTAGAATTTCATAATCAACTTTTCAAAATCATGAGTATGCAGCTAATGAAGGAAGTGTCGCATCTCCTGTATTCTCTGGTTGCCCATACCTGGCACATTTCCTGGAAAAGGAAGAATCTTTGAATTGCCTCACACCTGGCTGCTGTTCTGCTCCCCGCTTTGGTAGAAAATGCCTTCATTATTAAAAAAAATGAAAGATAAAACATTCTCTCTGCCTTCAGTTTGAAGTGTACAGACACAAGCTTTTTCTATACATTTTTGCCTTTAGCCAACAATAGTCCTAGCATGGCATACACTGGAGAAAATTCTGTAGTACTGGCTGCATAACTTTAGCCCTTAGACTGATTCCTGAGAGATTCCAGCCTCAGAGAACACTAATGCTCTTACTGCCTTACAAGGAGATAACAAGAAACTCACAGGATGGGGCTTCTTTTCCCAGCAACCCACTCACACTAGTGCAGAGGTTCTGAGCATCACTGGCTGTTCTGTTTGCACCAATCTTCAGCTGCAACCTGGGAACCCGCAGATAATGCCAACAGAGGCCTCAGATTCCAGCAGCATTTGCTGAGGAGTCTCTGATTAATCTCACATCCAGCACAAGGAGGCTGGCATACCTCATGATCCAGAGTGAAGCAACAGATGGGAAGGAGGGGAGAAGAAACTGAATCAAAGCTGTTCCACACTGTTTGCTTGGAGGTTGCCAAAACAGACACTGACAGCGAGCAGCCACAGGGAATTGAGGATAGCTTAAGTCCTAAATTCTCAGCAGGTGCAAAGCATGGAGATAGTATTTTAAAACAACCCCCTAGGAAACCTTCCGTTTTCCTCTCCTCTCCCTTTTCTTCTTTATTCTTTCTTAAACAGTTTCATCAGTAACAAACAAAATTGCCAGTGGCTTTCAAGTTACAGCAACAACCTGGAGGCAACCCACTTTGTCAACAACACTAATCTCTAAGCCAAAGAAAAAAGACTTCCATTTAGAGCTGTTTCTTTTTTTAAAAGATAGCTGTTTTCTCTGCAAAACAGGCCTAGGAAATGTAAACTGATGCAATCAGGTCCCCAGGGCCTGAAAGAAGGTAAGAGTTCTGCTTCTGTTCCAGCACTGTACATCTTTGTCTTGCTCTGTCCCCTACTCCTATGCGTACACATTTCTATTATATATCACTTAGGTTTGGCATGTATCTCACAAAAATCAAAGAGAATGACTCTGTATGCTTCAGTGTGCAGATGTTCCCTTCATACAAGCATTATCAACTACATGGCAAAGACTCCCCCTCGCTATCACTGGTCACTGGGGGGCCACTTCTCCCAAATCAATGAATCAAAAATTACCCAATGCCACTTCAGGGCAAAAGCAGCTTTTTTACGGCCTTGAATTTGGGAGTTGATTACTTTATCAATAGGGTACTCCAGTACCCAAGTAACAGGGAATATATTGATAATTATTTTTAAATCAGCCTTAAAGTCAAGTTAAAGTGAAACAAACATATTCATTTTTTAAACCCAAACACCTGTTTGCACAGTTAAAAAAGAACAATGAGGATTTAAAGAGAAGAAAGAAGCAGACATACACCCATTTTGCACTCCAACTAGCTTTAGAAGTTTCTTTCGCACTGTATGGTTTAATTAATAAGTCAGTAGGTTTTCTGGCTAGGACTGTGATTTTCACACATGGTCTATCTCTTAGGGCATCTCCTTTCACAAGAAAAAAACTCAAACAACAAGATGCATTCTTTCTGCTATAACCCAGATCTATTGTTTGAATCCTTCACATTCCAGTCTCATCTCTCATTTTGTCATCTTGTGTCAGAAAGCCTCTTATTCTCATACTTCCACCCAGGTAGGAAAAATCTAGTATCTCCACACATCATCTTGCCACATCCTGTTTTGGAAGTATTAACAAGTGAGGTGACACCCAAATAGTCTTAGCTGACTGGACTGAAAATAAGCGAGCTCTGAACAAATTATCTCCCATGCAGCATAACACTTCCCACTGGAGCAGGAACCATTCCATACTTGGAGCCTGAAACTGACTTAAACACATTGATCTCTCTTATCTTATGGAGGGGTACACAGGGGATGTGTGTGACCCTCACAGACAGCAATGCCACCTTTTTACTGAGATCAGCTATGGTGGTAATGAGTCTCTTTGGGGTATAATGAGTTCGGGATGAACTGATATTAATCCTGTCTAGAAGGGTACATTTAAGCTGACTTTGCACCAAGAATTAAAAAACACAATCCCTCATCCTATCCAGTGACCATATCACTCTTGCATCTTGCTTTACCCAAATCCTTCACTGAGCAGCACCACTGGGAATGAACAGTTGTAAAAAAACCCTCAGCACAAGCCTCTACATCTTTTTTTTCATTTGTTAGCCCCTCTCTCCCTTCTGCCCTTCCATTCTTATCAATCGGAAGCTGCATTGTGTGTTGAAGCAAGAGGGTTTACATCTCTTATAAAGTCTCAGATATTCTACTGTAAATGAACATCTTTATTCATTTGACTCTCTTCCTTTTCACAATACACACAAGGTTCTGGACTTGATAAGAAATCAAAACACAAGGTTTTACAAATGAATTTGCCTCCCCAGCCACAGTGCAGATTTTCCAAGACCCAGCTCCAGGAAAGAACTACCTGGAGTAAAGTTTGCCATGGCTCCTATCAGTACATGAAGAAAGAAACCGAATGGATTTGGGAAAGATGTGGAACTGTCATAGCTTGGAAAGGAGAAATAACAAGGTACCTAGAGAATGAACAGTTAAAACAGTATTCTAGTATCCAAAAAAACAGAAACAACATGACTGATAAAGTTACTGTTATTTCTGGACCTGAGCTGTAACATCACATTTAGAGTGCCAAAAATAGGACATCTGGAATTTTTTGTCTTTAATGTTTTTTACAGCTAGTGGTGCTAAAGGAAAAAAGTTAACACATCATGCCTAAATTGTCAGATTTTCCCTTGATGACCGAGAAGACTTCTTTCTCTGACTTATTTCTCCTTTCTCTTCCAAGCCTAAGATATGGTACTAATTCAAAGGATTTTACTTCAAACCAATGAACTACCACATAAGGGCTGGGTTCAGTCTTTAATATTTCCACGTTTTCCTTCCTGCCCACTCTTCACAGAACAATGAAAGCTATTGAGTCCAAGTACTACAAAGCTATTTGTTCATAGACAGCTTACCCATTCCTTTACCAAGTTAGAATAAATTTACTGTGGAATAAAAAAATAAAATTGGATAGACAATGTTTTATATGGTATGCGTTAAAATCAATATCTTAATTTTCCTCAAAAAAAAAAATTTAATTAAACGTTCAAGGCCACAATGAACTTTGAGAAACTAGACATTAAGAATCCTAATGGTAACTAGAACTGGAATTCAGACTACACAAGATTCACTTCTGTCAAGAAATTCTGAAGCTACATTTTCTGGCAGAAACATCAGAACTAGAAGACTCTAGACATACTTAAACTAGGATTTGATGAGTTGTGGATACAACACAATGTTGCTTAAAGACAAAAAGAGTTCTGGGTGCAATAAACCAGGAGGTCCCTTTCCAGGCTGTGTCCCCAAAGATGTGATGCATACTTTCTACCTGGCCCTGGCAAAACACGCATTTTGTCCTATTCAGGGAGGTCCCACTGCAATTCATTTTCTACCATTGTGAAAATAAGGTCCTATTAAGGAACTCCATTAAGAAGAAGAGGAGAGTGATTGTTGTAGGTGACTCCCTCCTAAAAGGAATGGACGGACCCATTTGCAGACCAGACACGCTCCACAGACAGGTCTGCTGCTCACCAGGGGCATCAGTGAAGGAGGTAGCTAGAAACATTCCTTCCCTGGTCCACGAGACAGACTATCATCCTCTGATAGTAGTCCAAACTGGTAATGATGATTTAGTAAACAGAAAGACCAAAGCCATCAAGAAAGACTTGACGGCCATTGGGAAAATGATGGAGGGCTCTGGGGCACAAACAGTATTCTGCTCCATCCCAAGGCTAAATAGAGAGGACCCAGAAGTTACAAAGAACTCAATTAATGCCTGGCTCCGAACCTGGTGTGAGGAAAGGGGCTTCAGCTTCTTTGATCACAGGGAGGCTCACGCACCCCCAGGCTTTGTTGCTAAGGATGGGACATGTGTGTCTCCTAGAGGGGCTAAAGCCCTTGCTAAAAACCTAGATAAGCTCATAAACCGAGCTTTTAACTAGATGTGAAGGGGGAAGGGGTTGAGGCCAGGCTAGACAGGAGCGAGCCTGGATGTGGGGCACTAGTGATTTGGAAAGGGTGTGCTGGTGAAGATCACCAGTACATCACCACACAGAAAGTGGGGGACAACACACCTGGGAGTGGTAAGGGAGATACGGGAACTCTGGTGCTAGCTACTGCAGTTACCAGGCAATTGGGAACAAACACTATTCCCTCTAAGAGGGCTGAAGGCTCAGCAGCTCAGCTGAAGTGCATTTTCACCAATGCACACAGCATGGGGAATAAGAAAGAAAAGCTGGAAGCTGTCGTAGGGCAAGGAGCCTATGACATCGTTGCCATCATGGAAACATGGCAGGATGACTCATATAACTGGAGTGCAGCTATGGTGGGGTACAAACTCTTCAGTCGGGATAGGAAGGGTAAGAGAGGAGGCAGGGTTAGCCCTCTTTGTAAGGGAGGACTTCGACATGACTGAGATGGATTGTGGCGATGA
>WAAB01015949.1:0-14675 GCA_013389865.1 Piaya cayana
TGCTAACAGTTTTGCTAACACCCTTACAATGCATTCTACAGGGTAACTGTAGAATACGAAAAAAAAAAGGGGTTATTCTGTGCGTTACTTTTCCATTTAATTGCAGCTACACATTATTCAGGAACTGAAGGAAAAGGCAAACGGACACCACTCAACCACTTTCACAAGTCTGAAGCACCACGGGCTTCGCTGCTCCAGCCGGCGCCGCTCCGTCCCGCAGCCCCGTCCCCGCCGCTCCCCAGGCAGCGCCGCGAACCCCTTCGCACACCACCACCGCCGCCCCCACACCCCCCGAACTCCGAAGTCGCAGCACATTCACCAGCCCGCCCGAGGAGCCCTGCGGCTGCTCAGAGAAGAAGCCTCCCCTCACGACTCGGTTACTAATTTGCCTCCTAAGAAACGCATCCTTTTCCAGAAGGAACCTCAGCCTAGAGCCCTCGGCAACGGCATTGCACCGATCGAACGCGGCAGGGGAGGAGCGTCCGGTGCCGCCGGTGCCCATCGGTAACCAACACCCACGCGACGCACGGACCGAGGAGTCGCTCCGGTCTCTCTTCCTAAAGAGTCTTCTAAAATTATTTTACTAAGCGGCGAGACAACCCTGCTCGGTCCCCGCCGTCGGACGGAGGGACCCGGGGCGGGAGCGCAGCCCCCGATAGCGGCGCCCCCTGAGGGGACCCCAATTTCCGCGCGGCGCCCCGGCACCGGCCCCGCGGGCGGGTCGGTACTGACCAGCCGTGGGCACGTCGGGGACGAGCTTAAGGGGCCCGATCTGCCGCAGCTGGAACGCCGTCCGCACCTCGTGGCAGCTGGGGGCCCCGCCGGCCGCCCCGCACAGCCCCGCCGCTAGCAGCCACAGCGCCAGCAGCTCGCAGCTCCCCGGCGCGGCCATCGCGCACCCCGGCGGCGCGGCCGGAGCGGGGCCCGGACTGTCTGCCCGGCGCAGGAGACCGCGATCGCCGCCCCGCCCCCCGGGACGGCTGTTCGCTCGGAGCGTCTGCGCGAAGTCTGCGAGCTGCGGAATTGCTAAATCTGGAGAAGATCTCTAAGCTCATCCGGTCCAAGTCAGGCTATCGCTACCGTGCCCGCTCAACCGTGTTCCAAAGCACCACGGCCGAGCGTCTTTTGAACCCTTACGGGGATGGCAACTCCACCGCCGCCTTGCCTAGGCTTCGCCGCTCCTTCAGTGAAGAAATTTTTCCTGACATCTAGTCTAAACCATCCGTGATGCGACTTCAGGCCGTTTATTCTCATCCTATCACTTCACTTGAGAGAAGAGACCAGCACCCACCTCAAGTCTCGGGCAGCAGATCTGGGTCAGCTGCTGAAGGGAGATCTGTACCAAGGGAGATGCGCTCCCTTGGAGAAGAGAGGAACGTGGGATGCCAAGGCAAACAGGTACAACGTGCATACAGTGGTATACATAAAAACACCCAGCGTGGCAGGCTGGAAAACCATGCACAGTTTGCTTCAATTCTGAAATTCTTAGTAGACGATACAGAGGCCATGGAACAGTCTCCACTAGGCAAGTGTTGACTCCAGCCAATAGTCGCTGCAGAGACTAGAAACACACTCTGCACCAGATGTCCTTATGTACCAGCTGCTTATACAAGTTGTTGATTTGTACAAAAGCCAGCAGCCGTTACATCCTCTACTGTTTTAGGGGATGTAGACCCCTCCTGAGGCTCAGACCCCCTTGAGAGCAGCCAGTGTCTTCCACAGCCTTTCCACTGTCCTACGCATGCTTCACATGCTTTACCATACATTTCAGCATAGATCTATGCTCAGCATCCATGAGTATTTTCCATTTCACAAAAACACTCAATTTCCAGAGAAGCCAAATCCTCAAAATCTTGCATAAAGAGCCCCATTTGCAAAGTACCTTTCATGCATATGGAGCACCTTACAAATTAAAAGAATTACTGTTTTTTAAGGCCACTTTTTCTGATTTCTTAAAGGTTGCTTGCAACCCTCTAGATGCTTCTAATGTGCTCCTAGGACAATGGAGATGCCCACTTGCAGCTGATTTAATTTAATACATTCCAACAGCTAGTAATGAGAAGCTGGGCTCAGTGCTGTAGATAGTTGCCCAAGTTGTATTTTAATAACTAGAAGTGCAAATCCTTTAAGCAATTTGCTGGTACTTACTTTGTTCCTATAAAGACAGCAAAAGATTAATTCATTATTTTCTGGAAAAAAAATACACAGACACTGAGACAGGTTTTCTTCATTTGCAGCTTGGTACATGTTATACTGCCAGTGAGGTTTGAGTTATATGCACGTGTGCACTAACACAATCAGTACCCAAATGGAGGTGGCATAGGCAGATTAAAGAAACACAAGGCAATAATCAGCATCAGTGAAAGAACGGTTAGCATCATAAGGCACAGCACCCCTGCTGCCTTCACCAGCCTTGTTGCTCTTCTCTGGACTTGCTCCAGAGCCTCAACATCCTTCTTATGGTGAGGGGCCCAGAACTGCACACAGTATTCAAGGAGCGGTCTCACCAGTGCAGAGTACAGAGGGAGAATAACCTCCCCGGACCTGATGGTCACACCGTTTCTGATACAAGCCAGGATGCCATTGGCCTTCCTGGCCACCTGGGCACACTGCTGGCTCATGTTCAGTCGGCTGTCAACCAACACCCCCAGGTCCCTCTCCTCCTGGCAGCTTTCTAGACAGATTCATCTCACCAGTCCTGTGTAAGGGTCCAAAACATTTAATCCAGTGGGATTTTTGCCATTGTTTTCAGTGGGTGGCAACTTCAAATCCCAAATGGCTAATCCTTTTCAATGTGACTGTTGCTTCAATGCCTCATCTTTATATGATGTGTGTTCTCACCTGTCCTTTTCAGGACATGTTAAGTCATGTCGCTTACCTGTGTTTCTTAGTTGGTCCTCCAATTGTAAGTACAGGAGAGTCCACTATGTCAGCATCTCCAATTGCCCTCATTGCCCCAAAATCCTGCTAAGAAACCTGGGTTATACACACACACAAATACAACCAACTCTGTGTCAGTGAACTGAAATGGCCATGTATGTAATACTGGTTACTTTTATACATAAAGGAAACATTTGTGTTATGGTTTTGTAATAACAATGTTGAGAAGCATGGATTAAAGTTGGTCTGTTATGCTTTTATGGCTGGAGCTTGGATTTTTTTCCCTTCTGCAAAAAATATGTAGATCCCCACACACCATTCAGGCATAGGGTTCTGACACTAATTATATTTTAATTTTTTATTTTTTTTAATGTAGTGCAAATAGGAGAAAGAGAAAAGGAAATGTCTAAGTCTGGTTTAGGAAATAGATATTTCTTGATCACTGATGAGTCTGGCTACATTTAAATATGCCTTTGTAGTTAAAAGAAATGTTCTAGGGCATGTACCTGTATCAATAAGACGTTCACTATCACCTTCAGTAGTCAAACATGATGTGCATTCATGCACACACAAACCACAACTAAATGCTGCCTCCCCAACAGCCCCACATCTCCGAGCTGACACTTGACTACCAGACTTCTTCACTGACAAATTATGACCTTATGGCATCAATGAGCATGCAAGATTGCTACTTAAACCCACTGACAACTGGCACCTTACGTGTTTTCTACAAAATGTTGATCACATCTGTTTTGGAGCATGACTGACTTCCTAGAGGACTGAGGGCACGCACCACAGGCAGAATACAATGGACCTTGAGAAGTTAAGGCCTCATTTCTCCAAAACCTGCATTCCACATAGAGCAGGGCAGTGAGGTTGATTATCCTGGAGGTAGTCAGGTGCTTCATAGCAAAATCTCCAAGTGCTTTGCTGGGAGAGAGCTACAGATAGCAGAGGAGCCATTTAGCTATTTATCCTACACAACATTCTACCACTCTTCAGCAATTTGCTTTGAAATATTATGGTTTACCTTGTCAACAGGTGTCACTTCTTTTAAACAAATGAATATTTATTAATCATATATCACTAAGAACTGTATCAGTACTTCTTACAATGAATAGCAATATAAATCTGCCCAAACAATCTGCTCAGGCTTAATCCTGCTAAAGTGACCACAATACTCAGTATGAGCTTTGGATGTGTAAGAAAAACTGGGATCAGACCTAGAAACAGGGTTTTGTATGCCTGTTGCCTCAGCTCTTCTACTCTTGAATATAGCTGGGGCTTTGCCAGTAATTTAAATGGAAGCAGGACTAATTCCCTTTTGTTTGATGAGCTTATCGCCAATACTGGAGTTTCCAGCAATAGGACTTAAAGGGCATGAGATCTGCTCTTGCCAATTCATCTGCCAGTGTGCAGCCTTACTGTGTGCATCTCAGTCACTCCAGGAAAGCTATTATTCTACTCTTAAAAGCTTTATTTAATCTTTTGAGATATGATTTTCCAAGGCACATGTTTCACTGAAGCACCTGAGGAACTTGTCTGACTCCTCAGAAAATTAAGAGACCTGTTTAAATTACTGGAATGGGCCCACACCCCAAACTGATGTTCATTTTAAAAACAGTTTAATCAGTCTCAAAAGAAATGCAAAATCCTCTGTCCAGAAGAAAAAGTGATTAAGACAAGTTTCTTTCATCTGATTTTTATAATTCTCAGTTTCTTCTTTTAAGAAAGTAAGATCTATTTTCTGAAGACAACTGTATTTCAAATGGGGGCAAACTTTCAAGCTGACTATGAAGTTCTAAATGTAGATTTTAAAAGTAAAAAAAATCATGCATGAAATATTCATAACTATGCCAAAACTAAAAGGCACGGCTAAAATTTTAGTTCTGGTAATTTTACTCAAAATTTTCTAATCCTTTTTAAGTGGGAAACAGTATGAAACTAACAGAAAAGTAACCAGCATAATCTGGGTGGCTTTGTTCAGAGATCTCATTTACATGTCTTCACATTCACTCAGAGCATTGAGCTTTGAGCGCTGCCATACCGTGAATTGTTTTCTGTGCTGTATGTACTCCACATCAAAAAAATCTGTGCAGTCCTTTTTGATAGTCAGAAAGCAGTATTACTGTGCTGCCTCCTTAGCTCATGGGTATTTTTCACTTTACCAGGCCTATTCAAATGCACAGTTTAAAATTGCCTGTTGTACTTTTTCTCTGAAAGAAAAAAGTTCTGCCTGAGAGGCACAGCTGTTAATGCTACCATAGCACTCATTTTCTAAAATCTTATTAAACCTCCAGGCAACAGAAGATCTACGAAGGAAAAACAATTGGTTCAACAACCCAGCAAGTTGGAACAGCCAGTATTAAGAGAAAACAAAAGGTGCATTAAGATAAGTCAGAGAAGGAGTGAGAAAGAAGTAGCAGGGGAAAAGGAAAAATTATCACCACTCCAGTGGGGGACAGCATTTCCTCAGGAAAACATGGTGCATCCAGCAACAATTCTGCCATTAGCAATTTTTCCGGAACACATGGTCCAGTAGTTCTTCTTCTGACATGTTCCATGGGGTGGTGGGCACCATTCATAGGGCAAGTCCCTATTAGCAGGTGCCTGCTTCTACACCTTCCATTCTCATTGTTAACCAGCAGCCACAGAAAAGCACCTCAGGCACATGCAGCCCTGCACTCAATTTTTGATACACGAGAAGTACAAGTAAACAAGTCAGTCTCTACACAGTGCGAGGGTGATTATTTTCATTCAGATCAACAATCTTTTAGCCTATTGACTTGTCTCCTCTGGTAGAGATCAAACCTACTGTCATTATCTAGAGATTACACCATGTGCAAGATATCAAAGTACTCCCTCTCTAGATCACAATTTCAAATCACACCCTGGCCATCAGGGACTGCTACGTATTTTCTCTGACATCAACTGAGAACATCAGTGTAATCCCCAGAAGAATTTCTTTCTTTTTTGTCATAAAAAGATTGGCCTGAGAAATAGGCATCTTAAAACCTCACTGGAGTTGTAAAGGAGGAAAATGCACACAGACTTTCCTTACTCAGAAACACAGTATCTCCCAGGGCTGATAACTGACTCAATGCATGAGGAACACAACATGAAGGTGACTACATGGTAACAAACAGTTTTCCCATCTCAGTCATATCAGCTCATCCTGTTTGAATTCTTCTTCCTAAATCATCCTGGTCACTGAGCAGCTGAGAAGAGTCACGTAACTCTTTTCCCTTATCTGCATGGCTCAGCATATAAATTAATTTAACTGGGACAAACAAGAAGGTTCTGAACTTACTCACGTGAGAAGCTGCCACATAACCCCAGGGTAACCAAATAGATTCATGGAGGAATGGTTGCATAATGTAAGCAAAAACCTCTAGTTCTTGTTTTACATACTTTTCAAAAGTCTAATAGTGAAAATGGGCTTCACATGAAACAAGTCAGTAACTTACATGCACCTTTCAGAAGTTCCTCCTCCCAACAACAGGAGAGTGATATCACAGAAAACACCAAGAACTCACAGTTGGTTCCACAAACACCATCAGCAAACTTGCAGTGCCAAGGATTATACCATAGGGACACCCAATCTGCCTGTAAAAGAACAATTCAAGTTTGAAAATAACACAGCACAGCAACAAAACATAGCTAACAAAAGGACTGCTGTCCTAAGCCTTGTGGTTGTCTTTTCCTGGGTCAGCCTTAGTCTGATCAAGCAATAGCTCGAGATTGGTGTTGAATATTGCCTTTCCCACAGCGTGTAGACAGGCCCAGAGGGGCAATCAGGTAGCTGCCTCATTAAGAGGAATCTACTGACATTGTAAGGATGTCAGTTCTTCATTCAGTTCTTGGTGGAGCACTTCTTGGAGTACACCATTCTTCTTAAAACAGAATCACAGAATCACCTAATCACCGGGTTGGAAGAGACCCATCGGATCATCGAGTCCAACCATTCCCATCAAACACTAAACCATGTCCCTCAGGACCTCGTCTACCCATGCCCTAAACACCTCCAGGGAACGTGAATCAACCACCTCCCTGGGCAGCATATTCCAATGCCTAATGACCCTTTCTGTAAAAAACTTCCTCCTAATCTCTAGCCTAAATCTCCCCTGGCGGAGCTTGAGGCCATTCCCCCTCGTCCTGTCCCCTGTCACTTGGGAGAAGAGAACTTTTAAAAAATATGTTGCCAAGAGACCATTTATAGAAAGTAATTTTTTGGTCCCCAAAATGGACCGGCAGTCTTGGTGCACAGGACAGAGGGATGTGTGGACTCTACTGCAGATTGTGACAGCACACATGTGCTATTGCTCAGTTGTAATGCAAAGCAGCCACCCCTCCTTACCACCCACAAAATTTGTGCTTGGGGCTCCCATGGTCACAGGTGTGCCAGATTCAACCTCATATATATGTATCAAAACCTTCCTGCAATTTCCAATGACCTTACAGGAACTCCCAGCTGTTTCCTCCCTGACAGGTAACAATCACATGTTGGACTTCATTAACTGAAATCAATTCAGAACAGCTCCTAAAACTTCCATCTGTTTTTATTGGAAAATAGTGCCTTTATTCAGAGGCTTACGGTACAGAACAAGTTCATCTTCCAACAGTAATATTTCATTTAAAAAATATAAAAGACAAGATAATCTTTATGACTGAAGTGTGAATACCATCATCGTACTGCTTGTAATAGCTTCTAGAATAACAAAATGGGTCAACTTTCATTTGTCCAGCTAGGTACTCATAAAAGATGATTTTTAACTATGTGTCAGAATTTGAAGTTAATTAAAACTAATTTCCCACTGTACTGTAAGTGATGCCACTGCATTTTCAAGTAGCCCTGTTTCCATGGGATGATTTACTTGACACTGATGTCTCATTGTGTGATTTCTGGGTTTGCTTTAATTCCATCATTCAGGTTGTTTATCTTTCCTTTCTGCCTTGCAACTCCTACATTAAAAGTCATAAATGGGAAAGTTAATAGCTAAGATTGACACTATCAACATGATAAATAACATCCTAGAATATAAACTAGTTTATCAAAGTAAATGAACGCCTCTGACATCTCATAACTGTTCCCATCAGCCACCATTTTCTGTCCTCGAATTACTTGTTTATGTGTTCAGCTTTGTAGGAAAACTTTATAGCTCAGAACCACTGTACTACTCAGTTGGTACAGCAGCATTCATTATCTTTACCATATCTGTGTGAAGTAAATCTCTTTCATAAGAATAAACATAGACCCAGCAAACTATTGCTGCTACTCCCACATATAAGTAGCATATTTGCAGACCTTTCAACTTTGTGTGTCCAGACTGCCTTCTCCATTCATGAGGAGGGAATGAAGGATGCAAATCCAGGGTTAAACAAGGGCAAACATACCCAGGCACAAATTTCTATAGCTGTCATCCAGCAAGAGGGCCTGGAGGACTACAGCAGCAGGTGGGGATTGTGTCAGGAAGGAGGACAGGGCTCTGGATTTTCAGCACAACACAGGTTGATTCTAGTGAAAAAGCATTACCCTTCCTGAAACTATGTCAAAAGCTGTTTGCCACCACATTGGTGTATGGCATGGCAGGTTCACACCACCTGCTGCCATTAGCTTATGGATTAGTACATGTGCCTTCAGCTCACCTCACTGCTCATCTGGCCTGCAAAGAGTGCTAGGACCAAATTTTTAAAGACTGCTGCCAGACTGATGGTATACCACTTGCAAATCTTCATGCTGGTTGCAATGCAGGCTCCCATGGGAAGCCCTTGCCTCAGCGTGTTCATCACTCCTTTCACTACAGTTTGGTTGCAGAGGTTGCAATAGGGGATGCAACAATACATCTGTGTGAAGTTTACCAAACAGCCAACATGCAGCACCTGTCCTTGATCAAAGCAAGCTCCCATCAGCACACAGAGCATCACTAGCACCATCTATCAGTAGGGAGTCCAAATAGGTCCTGAAGATTATTTTGTTGCTATAGAAAAGTTGTTATAGGGTCCAACTGCAATATGATTGCATTTTCTAACTTAAGAATATGCTTCAAACTTACTTAACACACACAAACTTTCCTGATTCCCAGTCAAACTCTGTGCAAACCCATCCCAAGTGCCAAGAATCCTATTCAAGCTCAACCCCACAGAGTGGTGGTCAAATGAGACAGGAAACTCACTCTGTATACAGCTGTCAGCTTGCCTCGCATTTTCGGGTAAGAGCCTCTGCTAAGCTACTTAGCAGAAGTCATCCAAGACTTGCATAGGGACCCACTGGGTATATGAGCTGCTGTAGGGGAGGACTATGTTAAAAAATGCTGGCATGGAGGTAGACCATCATTTACCATAAAATCCACAGTGAAAAGAGTAACAAAGTGACAGGCATGAAAAAAGCACCACATTTCACTAAGTCAAACTTCCAGGTGTTAAGTTGATACTATGCTCCTAGTCCATGTCATAATGAAGGGCAACAACAGCTTGATAGCCTGGAGTCTGGCAGAGCACTAGCAGAACATAAATGAGTCACTACTGAAATATGCCTGGAAAGTTCATCTGTGCTGTTTGAAACACATTCGTTTAAAATAAGCAATTCCTAAAAAATACATGTTGAAAAGAGCTTTTGCTAATTGACATTCAATGTTGTCAGTCCAACAAACACTCTTGCTAAAGTTCTCAGTGCTTAAAATCCTATGATAAACATTTCAAATAGAAGAATTCTGGAGAAAAAATCTGCACTTCAGGAAAACTGTGAAAAGCGTCCTGATTATTGCCAGTGTTTCAGCAGTTTAAATTGCAACACATTTAGGGAGGCAGCTCTGCATCTTCTTAGTGACACAAATTTCATGGTGTCATTCATTATTAGAGGGTGTAATAACCAGTAACAAACACTTCTGCATGGAGGTTGATCTGCTGCCTCTCCTTCCACAGCCAATACTCCTACCCAGGATTCTGAGGAGGTTCTGGCTTCATCTGCTTAGATGCTGAAATTTTCATACATGTGACTATAATGTCTCTTTTCCAAGAAAAACCGCAGGAAAAAGCAGATGAGTCCTGAACAAGTATAAATTAATTCTGACATTTGCTGGAACAATTGCTGGATGATGGCAACATGAGTTTATGTGCATCTGTCTGATAAATCAGAGCATCATCAACACAAATGAAGCACTTGGGAGACATGAGATTTGTTATTGTCCCCAGATGACTCCAGGTCCATGGGGCCATAGCTGGATTCTCACTGCTAGGATTTCTTACAGGCAACTTTTAGTGACAAAACTGAGGATAAATCCCACTGGTATTTCACAATGTTACAGGCAAGCTTTTTTTGACTTGGATATAGAGATTACTCAGTGGTGATAGCACTACCTGTTACACATAGCTCATTCATTTTCTTCAAAACCAAATCCAGGGCTTGTTATAAATGGGTTTCTGCTCAGTAAACCTGGAACAGATGTGGGCCCAAAGACATGATATCTGTCCTCCTCAAGTTCTTCACACAGAGAGCTGAGTCAGGATTTGTCTACCTAGTGGCAACTATGTGCCTGATCCAAGGTTCCTCATAAACAATACAAAACTTCTGTGATCACAGTCAGCTCTGTGAGTTTCGTGTCTCTTCTCTGACCATACATGGCTCATGCATGCTGTAACTCACAAGGATGACACCCACTTTGTTATGTTTTCAGACAGGAACCTTTGGCCTCCAAGGTAGCAGTTCCAGCTCACTAGGAGGACCTCAGTCTGAAGCTGGGGGTGGTGGAATTTTTATTACAGGGTTTATATACTTCCACCAGTCAACGTATTAGCCACAGCTCTCCTCATAGTCTTCAGTGACACTTTTCAAGAAGTCAGCATACAAGAATTTAGCCCTTCAAATTAAGTGTTAAAGAAATAGATCATCTATTCAAACCAGAGGTTTAAAAGTCGTAACAAACTAGGCATTAGGACCCAATATATACTCACATTTCACATTGGTGAAATGTGGTGCTATTTGTCATGCCTGTCACTTTGTTACTCTTTTCATTGTGGATTTTATGGTAAAAAAATCTGCACCAAAAGATCTTGTTATGTGGCAAGTACCTTTGTGAGGGAAAAGGTAGAGAGACATATTTTTTGTTTAGCTCTAATACACCACTTAAGCTGTGGCATGCATCATTCACTAAAATGGAACACAATATGTCTTTGTATTGAGTTATACTTGGTTTAGTAATTAAATGAAAACTATTATTCCATTGTAACTGTAAGAAATGGAAATACTGCATATGGCTATGTGCAATCTATTAACTGGGTTACAGAGCTGAAGATCCTTCAGATACCATTACAAATCCATCTGATGTCCCTCTCTGTCAGATTTTACACACTAATGTCTGCACTAGATGCAAGAAGCATAAGTCTGTACAGAACAACTCTCCATTAAGTGTTATATACCATTTGTGCCAAAGAAAAAGAACATTCTGAGCTTATTGCTCTTGTAGTGCTTTTGGTAAGTGCATGACCTCGCTGTTCCAGTCAAAATACATCATGTTAAAGATGTACAGACAGCTGATTTGTATCGATGTCCACCTTAACTTGCCTCTTGCAAGGAAATATTTAACCTAATACAACTGTACTTCAGAAAGAAAAACATCTTAGGGATATTTTCAGAAGCACAAAGTGGGAATAAACAGGAAAGTTGCCTTAAGTTGACTAATGTGGCTTTGAAAAAAATCTTCCTCAGCAGTCCTTCTGATATATGATCATTTTTATTAAACATACCATCATTGTGTGTGCAGAACTTTTACTATCAGAATTAGTTACAATGATTCAGCAGGATCTCTTGGTTTTGCAATATTCTTTGAAACAACCTGATCATCTAGCTATGACTCTGCATGGATCATGTTTAAAAGAACGTCGTGTTTACAGTGTGAAATCAATCTTTCATAATTTCCTTGGTATCATCTAATGCAGGAGAGAAGCTTAGATTTAAAATGATACTAAATTAATGACAAAAGTTACTAGTCAAAAAAGCTGGATTCAAGTTTAAACTAGGAATTTTTTTTCCTACCCAAAAAGAACCTTTCTTCTTGCTTTTATTTTACTAAAAGTAGTTTGATACAATCAGTTCTCTCCTTTCTCAATTATCCATTACATACTCACTAACTCACATACTCAGAACATTTTTATCTGAAAACTGTATCAAAGAATGAGATCTTAGTTACTTTGAAGGTACAGACTGCCAGTACTCATGAATAAGGTACAGAAGCTCCACAGAAAATGGTTTGTGGGGAAAATGCTTGTGTGAGTTGCAAGTAGCCAGACATTTTGTACAGAGCAGTATTTAGATCTGGATAAGCCCAGAAGGAACACCCTTTTAAAAGTGAATGAGATGGGGACATCAGATCTAAACCACTGAAAATGGACAGCTGTCTCATTTTGACATATTCAAGATTGTGTCTATTTTCTGATGTTCAGGGGCTTTTTTGAAATGTAAGAAAAAGACACAATGAAGAATATAGTAAAAATTGTGAGGTTCTTAGAGAGAACAACAGCATCTGCAGTCCAGTACATTAGCTCTTTCATTGCCAGAGCTTTCAAATGTATCTTTTCTTAAGACAGACTAATTCCTATGTAGTTAGTAAATTTTCTGGCAATAGAGTGAAAGCTGATGTACGAAAAATGCATGATTCATGCAGGCTGCTATATTTCATTTCCTCCTTAGTAAAGATTACTGCTGTTCTATTTGTCTTAGGGCCAACAATTAGGATAATCTATTTTTGACATTTACAGCCCTGAGTAAGCAGAGATTTCTCCCTGAGCCAGTTGGCAATCCCTCTTCCAAACTGAATGTAAATGCAAAGAGCTGATGCTGTTCCTCAAAAGCATGAGGTGGCTATGCAATGGGTGTGGGCTGCTTAACAAAGCAGTAAATCATTATCAAATTAGTTGATGTTAATCACTGCCACTGTGCATGCAGAGGTCTACAGATGAATGCAACCTCTTCTTTGGCAAGTCACAGAAACCATTCCCACAATGGCTACAAGATCTTATATTCCTTTTCTTTCTACTTTTCCTGCTCTCTTCAATATCATGCCAAGCTAATGGCCAAAAGAGATCCTCCTTTCTGTTTCTTATAGGTAGCACATGTTTGGATGTTTTTTTTCCCCTCAGTACTAGTGGTTTTGAAGAAAGGAGAGTGACAGGAAATAGGAGAAGAGAAAGCATCAAAACAGCTCAGAAAAAACTATCCAGGAAAAGTACTTAAGGGTAGCCTCTTGCTGGAAGGAGGAATGGGATATAACCACCTTGCTAACCTATGTTCATGGTAGACATGCTCTTTCTAGGCACATTTAAGGTCCTCCTGATCCCTGAACAGTTCAGGCTCCTGTACCCCTTTCTAGGAACTCCTGTAGAATAGGAGGATTTATTTTAATATGAGAAGTCAGTTCTATTGATATCTCAGTTCACATAAGAAAACAGATATGAAACAGCATGAGAGTATTCTTTACGTCAAGCTGAATCATTTTGAATGATTGAATTGAATGATTGATTCAATTATTTTGAATGATTGAATCATTTTTCCACAGTTTTTCCTCCCAGTACTTATTTCATTACAAGAAAAAGATCAAAGTATACAGAAATTTGCAATCAGGACTTCCACAGCTGTTCATTGCAGCAGGGAAATCACACAAATTACTCCCTCCTGTGTCTCTTGCTATACAGTCATAAATCTGCACTCCCACTTCCCCTAGCACAAAGATGGAGGAGTTTACTGAAACTGCTAGCGCCAAGAGAATCAGCTCTCGTCTTTATTGCAGTTCAACTGCAAGAAGAGAAAGCTGCTTTAGTAAAGGACAGAAGGTTTGTAGGTGTCATTACACAGAGCCAGGCAACTGTAGAATTGCAATTAACTGTCAGAAATCAGCACACAAGGGCTGCTTCATGTTTTCAGGTAACTGCCCTCTTCAGAGGGAGCCTCTCTTTTGGGATGCATCCTGCAGAAAAAGACATGTCCACTAATTTAGAATTCCACCTACAAAAGTGTAGGAATTACACATGAAATGTAGGATTTAAGCAAATTGGGACAAACAGCTCCAGGAAAAGGTTAAAGTTAAAATAGAAACATAAAGCTTGCTATTAAAAGGCAAAACCAGCTCAAAGTATTTCATAGGCAGAAAAAAATCAAGCTGTAAAGCACTTGGATATTCTAAGGATCACAATTCTCTTTCAGTTATGGCAGCAACTGGAGAAGGATGCATTTACCCCTCAGTGTTTGACAAATAATTCAAATATGATTCGTGTCGGTGAAGGGAGACAAGGACATCCGATGATCATCAGCAAGTCTCAATTTCATTGAAAGTGGCGCTTGGTTAAATACAGTCAATAATGAGCTTCATACATATTGCAAAAGCTGAGCTCCTAGTTGGTCAGTGAGCTAAAAGTCAACTACCCGCCCATCTAACTGCAGCTGCATGCCTTGAGATTAGCAGACTTGAATACCTCCGCATTTTCCCATCCTTGTTCTCATCAGGGTCTCACGACTCCCTCATAACCAAGGATATTGCTCCCTTAACGAGGCCCCTAGCTTATCTGTGTCCCTTCTGATGAAGCTATTCCTGAACAAGGCTCTCCACAGATTTGAATCACATTTTTCTGGAGGGCAGTTTTGACAGGACCCTGTTATAAATATTCTTCTTTGCCTATTTCTTTCTTCTGTGTTTATTTCCATTGCAAGAGTACCTGTTTTTCTCATTTATTTTTAAGGATAATGGCCTTATGAGGAGCGGCTGAGAGAGCTGGGGTTGTTTAGCCTGGAGAAGAGGAGGCTGAGG
>WAAB01015950.1:0-11242 GCA_013389865.1 Piaya cayana
ATTTGTCAATGTTATAATCTCTTTGACTATAAACGGCTGAAATGGAAAGCTGAAAATTAAATTAAATTAAACATTTTGGATAAAAAGATGTTTGAGAAAGACAATGTTTTGATTTTTTTTTAACTTGAAAAGGGGGAGCTTCTTTACTGAACTTAAGCACTGAAGTTATGTAAAACCACTTCTCACCTGAGAACATTTAAAGGCACCTACCTCTTTTCCTTAGGAGAGAGTAATCGTAGGCTTTTACTTTATCAGGACACTCCAGTAGACCTCTGAAATGAATTTGTTTCATATCTATTTTACCTATTTAGGGTATTTTTGTTGACACCTCCCTGGAGGGGTTCAAGGCCAGGTTGGATGGGGCTTGGGCAGCCTGATCCAGTGGGAGGTGTCCCTGCACGTGGCAGGGGGGTTGGAACTTGTTGGGCTTTAAGCTCCCTTCCAACCCCAATTACTCTATGAGTCTATGAAAACCCACTTCACTTGTGTATAAGTCAGGCTTAGGGCTTTCTGCTTTCTTATGTTTACCCTATAGTAGCATCCTCCTCCTCCAAACAAGTTACGAAAGAAGCTGTTCTCAACCATACAGGTCACGACATCAAAGGATGGTGTCAAGGCAATCTACGAATGAATAAATGAATTCATGGAAGCTTCATTAATAGATAAGAAAACCCTCTGGCAAGTTTTTTTAAAACTGAGTGCCTACAGTGAGGCTTCTTAGAAGAGCCTAAAGCTTTCCAGTTGATCTACCACGATACTTAAATGCATCCTTAACATTACCTTGTGCAGATGCTGGGGCTGCTTAATATGCATAAAGTCAAGTATGTGCTTAAGTCTCTTCCTTGACTGGGAATAGAATACTTAGTGTTTTGCCACAGCTAAACTCTTAGTCCTTGAAAGACCCTGACCATGGTACTATAATTTTTCAAACATATAGAAGCAAGATAACTTAGGACAGAGTAAATGTAGGCTTTCAATTTAGCCAGACACTTCACTAGACCTCTAACTATGGAAGCTAGAAAACCATTAATTGTTATTATTAATGGTTTTCTGTAGTACAGACTGTAAAAATTGACTGTGTGCCCAGCATTTATTTTGGACATAAACTTTTCAAATGTTATTCCACTTTTCTGTCGAATAAGGGGGGAGTCTGCATGATCATCAGAACAGAAACCAAAGTGGCACCACGAATATCATTGAATGACTATNTCAAGGCAATCTGTGAATGAATAAATGAATTCATGGAAGCTTCATTAACAGATAAGAAAACCCTCTGGCAAGTTTTTTTAAAACTGAGTGCCTACAGTGAGGCTTCTTAGAAGAGCCTAAAGCTTTCCAGTTGATCTACCACCATACTTAAATGCATCCTTTACCTTGTGCAGATGCTGGGGCTGCTTAATATGCATAAAGTCAAGTATGTGCTTAAGTCTCTTCCTCGACTGGGAATAGAATACTTAGTGTTTTGCCACAGCTAAACTCTTAGTCCTTGAAAGACCCTGACCATGGTACTATAATTTTTCAAACATATAGAAGCAAGATAACTTAGGACAGAGTAAATGTAGGCTTTCAATTTAGCCAGACACTTCACTAGACCTCTAACTATGGAAGCTAGAAAACCATTAATTGTTATTATTAATGGTTTTCTGTAGTACAGACTGTAAAAATTGACTGTGTGCCCAGCATTTATTTTGGACATAAACTTTTCAAATGTTATTCCACTTTTCTGTCGAATAAGGGGGGAGTCTGCATGATCATCAGAACAGAAACCAAAGTGGCACCACGAATATCATTGAATGACTATTCACTTCGAATTTTAGATTAATGCCGAAGATGACAAACTGATTCAGTTTGACTTAATATTTTTAACTCATAGGTTCGAGATGCTTAACACACTTGCTAGAAGTCTTTATGTTACAGGTAACACAACTCTATGCTTCTTATAAAATCACAAAGTTGCAATATTGTGCATGAAATAGCTACTTTCTTTAAGAAAATAATTTATTTTCCATAGTCACGCCATATACTCTGATATCAGTTGCTGTACATATATTTTCTTGCGATACTCTGACTGTCTATGAATACTGGATCCACAGATGCCACTTTTGCTGCTATAAAGGAGTGAATACAGTGCAAAACGGCCGTCAGATCCTGAAATTCAAGTTCCTGAAAGAGGAAGTGAGAGAAAAAAAAGAAAAAGAACAGAAAATGTCGTAACATAGTCAGGTTTGTATTTATTTTACATAAAAGCAGAGCAGGCTAGTTAGTAAAGAACAGTTCACTTTAAATGAAAATTCACATCTTTATAGGGAACTGTAAAGTTAAAGGTGTTAAGAATCAAAGATGCGCATCCATACCTTGTTCACCAACAGTGCCAGATGCGATTTTAGTTTTCACTCTGTGCTACTTTATTTTTTCTATTTTACTCTGGAAACTGTAAATGTTCAACTTGCAGGAACACTTACATATTGCAACATATTTTACAGTATTTATATGTTAAGGATAATGGGTGTTAAGGACGTCTGGGCATGATGCAGTGTCTAGTCACGGCTGGAGAGGGAGAGGAGGACACATACGTTGACTGATTTTGAAGGAGAATCAAACCATCAGGCTGGGAAGCTAGAGGCAGGGTGGAAGCTAACGTAAACACACAACGGCCTGCATATAGACATATATCTGGATATGAAATTCATATGCCTTAATTCCCAAAGAAAGACAGAGTTAATCCTAACCAGTTCGCAGATCCCCTTTTTATAACATCTTCCGTGCACAAGTTATATTTCTTTTTCATAGCGTCCGCAGAGAAATGGAGTGATACTCTGACACAATGACAACAAACATAATACAAAAACCACATTCAATTTACATGATAATATTATTTGTAAAGTCTGCAGCTGGGAAATATGTTGTGAGGACACTTGGGAAGGATTTTTTTGGGGGGAGAAGACACTTGTTTTCTAAAATGTGTTGACTACTAAGTATTTTATTGAAGTACATTTTGCATGCTCGTCTTCTGTACGCTCTGATCTTCTGCTTTCCTATCACAGCATCTAATAGCATTTTCTCAACAAAATTGCATCAAACTGAATAGTTGGAATTCAAAGTTTCTGTTGCAGAAGAGCTCACCATCACGCTATTTTGAAATCAAACCCATGCATTTACTGGGCAGAAGTGGGTTTACCACTAACGAATGTCTTAAATTGTTTGCTAGTAGTTGTAGGACATGATTTTGTGATCCTATATCAGGCATAAATGGGAAATTTTTGGTTGAGGGAGGAGCTGCGGGGTGAGGAGGGGCTGGGGCTGCCCTGTGCTGGACACAGCTGGTTCCAACTGACTCCGACTGCAGGACACAATGGAGCCCCCACAGCCAACTTGGTGGCAATTCTGGGAAAGTGGATTTGAGAAAGGGCGTTAAATGCCAAAAACAGGCATCAAGGCCAGTGTTGATGCTCCCCAGCAGAGCAGGGAACACCCCTGAAGGGACTGAAACCTGTGCAGAAGCCATACAGAGCTAACGAAAGGAGTAAGAAAGAACCACAAAGGAGAAAAGAAACAAGGAGCAGCAGAAAGAAACGGTTACATTCCAACAATATTTGAGGGCTCTTCTTTATGATGATGAGCTTCTACTGAATCTTTTTAAAATACTGTGCATTTTCTTTACATCCTCAGGCGCGTGTAGTTTATTGGCTCAGGGATTTTATTTCCCATTAAGCAAATGTATTATTCCCAGACAAATGTAATTTTCTGTTACCGCCTCCTCTCTCCGGCACAGGGTGACAATAAGCAATATTACTGCGCAATGAGAGTAATAATGTGATATTCAACAAGCTCCCAAGTTATGCTCTTCCTGGGGTTTAACAGGCCTTATGAATGCCTTTATCCTCTATCAAACATCCCCAGAACGACAGGGAAAGATCTCAGACACAGCAGCCTTAGAACAGCGGAGTTTTTAGTGGCAAGTTGACCTCTTTAGGATGTTTGCATGGAGAAGCCTAAGAGGACAATGCTTTCAGCACTTAGACCCTGAAAAGAATATCCTAGCAGAGATTTTTAGATGCTATAATAATTCGTCTTGGCTATCATCATCAAATAAACTAATCTTAACTCCTCCCAAAACCTGGAAATGTAAGAATTTCTCAATTCAACAGCTTTGAGAATGTGCTAACATAAATAAAACTACTCTCACTTCCCTTCAAAAAATAGTCTCTGAAGTGACTGACTGTTTTTCCTACAACTTTCCATGAAAAAAAAACCTGAATTCAGAAGCAGCACGCAGCCATTTTTCATGTCAACAGCTGAAATAATAAGCAATTTATTATCATATGATATCTGATGCAAATTGCAAACCGACACTTCCAAAGTTATAAAAGAAGAACAAACACAAAAAAACTCTAATTTAAAAAAAAATAGGCATAAACTAATCTAACTGATAAGCAGAATGTGCTATTTATTACTCATATCTATTTAAATAAGGAGAAAATAGGATAGCATTGAAGGAAGAGGCAAAAGTCTCTCAAAATTCTGCTTCTGCATACTTGCTGGTCAGCAAATTAAGAAATAATTGTCCAAAAAGAACGATCTCTAGAGAACTCGTGTCAAACCAAGCACTTAGCTAACTGGTAATAATTGTTATTTGATTTGTGACGTAATCTTTTTAGGGCCTCAAACTCAAAATTATATCTCATTGTGAAAGAAAAATGAACAGTGAGCATTGGTTCTAATCTCTTGAGGAATTTCATCCTATGCTACCTTTATTCTGATTTAGGGGAGCATAAACCTCCTGCTTTTCCTATTTTAGTTATAGTTATGGAGCAAATATGGAAATAGGTTCTTTTAAAATGTGGGTTTTTTTTTTTACAGTAGATGCAGGCTCAGGATAGAGGTTGCTCAGAGAACGTGTGGTCTGGTGGTGGCTATAGTTTGTATGCAGATTATAAAGGGGAAAGGGGAAAAGGACTGAAGGTTTGTTCAGAAATAGGGGTTTGGTAAAAGGCAGCCTTGGGGAAATGCAGGTGTTGCGTAGTCAGAGAACATAGAGACAATGCCTTTCCCCATAAGACTATCTTGATTATAGTTTTAGAGGCCTCTTCAGACTAAGAATATAATGTGAATTTTTCCTAGAAAGTACTATCAATGACACTTTTTTCAAACAAATGCATTGTTCTCATAATTTTTTTTAAAGTCATAGTTCTCTCCCTGCCCAGCCCTGCAGATGACTAATGGATTATTTTATTTGTCCTATATCACCTAACACCACACTTCTGCTCGCTTGCCTGATCTGTTACTGCTGCTTTTTTCTTTAATTAAGATTGTCGGTTTATTTTTGATATATTTAAAAGAATCTATCCATGTCTAATATTTCAATCATCAGAGTTATTTCACTTTGCTATATCTACTTATCCTAATAAGTGGATTAATACAACAAAGGCGCTAGAAGGAAGACAGCAAGAGAAGAACATAAAATATTGGATTAAGGCAGTGGGAGAACAAGGCTGCAAAACTGCCTTACTTAAAATATAAAAAATGCATACGCTGCACTGACCTCGATCACTGTATGTGAGCAGCCAAGTAAGAAATATGTTCTTGTTTCATCCACCCACCTGTGAGGGTTGGATTTATTACATATCATAAAGAGTTTGCAACAAGCTGTTGCATCATTACCACACACACACTTAATTTTATTGATTACTTCTGAGAGCTGGTGAATCGCTGTTTGAACAAGACATGAGCCTGTATCACATAAAAGGCAGATAATACAGACTCTGACAGTGTTATTGTGCCCCGTGCATTTCATGACTCCTTTAAGGACATTGGTAAGTCTCGGTGTCTATTAATTTTTGACAAGAGCACAACTATTGCTGCTGTATTTGTCAGCTTATTATTTCAGATAGAAATGATAACCGTATGGTCTGTAAAAAAAAAGAACAGATAAAGACATCTCAGGTTTTAGCTCCTGTCCACATCAAAGTCAAGATGGGAGAGGAAATTCTAAATTCAGTTCTGTATCTCAGCAAGTGTACCAGGGCTTGGCTGAGAAGAACAAATGCATCAGTGTTGGACAGCTTGTCAAGACTGCTATAAACACACAAAGATAAGTTCTCAGCGATGGTATGAAAGCTTCTTCAGGATACAAACTTTTATTTGTTCTCCTCTTTGTGACTGTCATTTGCGCAGAGGGCAGGAGGATGAGCTAAAGTGGTGCTTTAACCCTCCGAGCATAAGAACCAGATCCACGATGCCAACATTCACTGCCAGAAGAATTGCGACTCTATCTATCAATTGCACTTAAGTCTCTCACCAGTGTTCTACAGGGACCTGGAAGAGTCAGATGGCTTTTCGCTTTCAGCTTGAGTGATTCCAAATGCCGCTGTCCTGCTGCTAAATCTGGAGCACTTTTAAATGTTGCATTGGCAGATGTGAATTTTGCTAATGCACAAGAAACCCATCTGGAAAGTTGTTCTGGAGATGCTTGTCTAGGAGCAGCCAACTTCACCCATTCCAGCAAATATTAAAATAAATTTCCATGAGTAATCAGAGCGTCCAGTACTGTCACACAGGCAAAATCTTAACTCTTACCTACAACCTTGCAAATGTTTTTCAAGCTGTCAAGATGTTCAATAGTAAACGGTCAGGCTTCAGCAATAAAAGATGCTTGTTAATAAAAACACAGAAAGGCTTGAGTGCCAGCTTATGGTTTATTGATGCTAAAGATTAATGTTGCTGTAAAGAGAGAGCTTTGCTTGCACTCTCCTTAATTTGCCGTATCTCTGAACAGTAATAATGTAGAACACATCTCCTCTCAGAGGAATACAGTAAATCAAAAGAAAGCAACCCAATTGCTGACCTGTCCTTGATCGCTCCCCTGAAGTTCTTTGGTTTTAAAGAGAATAGGATTTGCCGCAAAACTGCTGCAGAGTCTAATTGCAAAATCAGATCGCAGCATCCCACTATACCACTGTGTAATTACAGAAGGTCTGAAGCTTGAAGCAAGTTAAGGGAGCATATTCAATGCACTCATATAAATATTCAGGGGTCTCAAGTCACATAAGCAACAGACAAGAAGTATATGAGACCAGCAACATTTAGTTAAAGCTTCAGCATGGTTCACAATAGTCTAGAGACACTATGATTTCTTTTCTTTCTTTCTTTCTTCAATGAAATATTTGAGATCAAGTTAGTGAAAGAGGAAATGTAGAGAAGAAAGACAAATAAACTCTCTTTCTGTTCTTAGGGTGAATTAATTGCTATAATTCCACCTTTTCCACAGAGTAGAATAGGAACAACATAAAGAGAAAAAAAAAAAAAAGAAAATGCTCAGTTAAAATGTTCTTAGAAAAAAGTTTTATCTTCCAGGTAGCTACATTTTAGCTAAGGGATACAAATCATCATACAGTCCAGGGAGTATTAATCTTAATTTTTTTTTCTTTTAAAAGATCCTTGAAAATTTGGGGTTCATGTCATGTAGATTGGAACCAGATAATCTTTAAGGATCCTTCCACTGAATCACAGGATAGTTTGGGTTGAAAAGGATGTTAAATATCATCTAATTCCAACTCCCCTGCAATGGGCAGGGACACCTCCCCCTAGATCAGGCTGCCCAAGGCCCATCCAACCTGGCCTTGAACACCTCCAGGGACGGGGTAGCCAACCCAAACCATCCTATGATTCTATTATTCCATGATTCCATGATTATTTGCAGTTTCTCAATCCTGGATCTCTTTTTCAGGTATGTAAGCTATAGAAGACTTTGCCAAGACCAAAATGTTTTGGCTGATATTCACCATTCCAGTTTTTTGCAACAGCTTGCTTATCAAAATAAAATTGTAGCCAAAATGGATTATTCATTCCCAAGCCTCAGAAATTTAGCAGGAAGATGAGTTTTGCATCGGGGGTGTTCCTTTTTACTACTCCTGTGAATCTGCTCACATTTGTTCATTGGAAAATTTACCTGGAAAATTCATACCATATGAATAGTTTAACAGGTAGGAAATGAAAGAATCTGGGCCAGGCAAATTTACTTGTGTTATGTTCACCATTTTGCAAGTAAATAATGGAATCTACTTTTAGAATTTCTTTCTCCAATCACTCTCAGCTTTTTTTTTTTTAGATGCTTAAATTAGGTGGTGTTTACCAAACTTATTTATGAGACTGCCATGTGAGACTAGGCTTAAGCCTTACGAAGACAAGACAGATCAGATTAAAGATCCAGCTACAAGAAAGCTGGGGAGAGACTGTTTAAAAAGGCTTGTAGCGATAGGATGAGGGGCAATGGGTATAAACTGGAGAGGGGCAGATTTAGACTAGACATAAGGAGGAATTTCTTCGTAATGAGGGTGGGGAGGCCCTGGAACAGGCTTCCCAGGGAAGTTGTGGCTGCCTTATCCCTGGAAGGGTTCAAGGCCAGGTTGGATGAGACTTGGGCACCTGATCCANGGTTCAAGGCCAGGTTGGATGGGCCTTGGGCACCTGATCCAGTGGGAGGTGTCCCTGCCCGTGGCAGGGGGTTGGAACTAGATGATCTTTCAGGTCCCTTCCAACTCAAACTATTCTATGATTCTATTCTATGAAACTATCTTGGTTTCCTCCGGAGTAGTTTGCTTATCATAATATGGAAGTGAGGCAATTTTGCTATAGTCCTTTCTCAAAAATCCACTATGACAGTTTCCTATTACTTTATTATTGTCTATAATTACTAATTATTTATTTAATAAACTTAATATTTAAACAACAATCTTGCTATTTTTCTAATATCAAAGTTAAACCAACTAGTTGGTAAGCAACTATGTGCCTCTCTTGACTCTATCATTTAAAAAAAATAATTAAAAAACCCCAAATAAAACTCCTATGTTTCTGTAGTCTTATACATCCACCTGCACACCTTAAACATAAATTACACTATCTTCTCAGTACTGCAAGAACTAATATAAAAAAATATTCCAACCATCAACCTTCCCTGTTCTTCTCTATGTTTATAGCCCCTTAATCCTACTTGTAATTGGAATGTAATTTCTTTCTTTTTTGATAACTGCAGCCAATGAAGAAGCATGTAACTGATCCTTCTCATTCACTATTCGCTCAGTTTCCACCGTGAACTATGAATTATTTCTTGCCTTGATTTTTTCATCTCTCTCCTACTAAGTTATTGAAAGCTTTTTTTTAATCATCTTCTTTAATGTATTTTTTTAGTTGTAACTGTTAAGACAAAAGGAAGAATCTTTTTGCATGTGAACTTATGCATAAGGAAGCATGTGTAGTCAATAGGCTCCATCTGGTTGAAGAGCACACAGGTTTAAGAGCCTCCAATAAAACTGATGTGAAAAGCCACCTCCAGCCCAAAGAATTCCAAACTGCTGATCCAAGGAAAAGTTGGTTACTACCGATATAAACTCTATATCAATGCTACAATCTAGGAATATTTCATAACCCACTACTCCCTCCACCCTGGCTCAAAATAGTAGCAGAGATACTTAGTCATATAGATCCATTACCATGCTGCATTGTAATTTTGTAATTATTAAGTTTTCCTTCTAAAAAAATTAGTGATTAGCAGATGTCTTTTGACCACCCATTCTAAATGGGTTATCCTACAGATCATCTGCAACAACTTTTTCTCCATTATTTCGAGCTGGATAAAAAATATACTGGGACTTGAAAGTAACACGAATGCATTGCAATGACTTTTAGGGGATTTCCAGGAGTCAAAGTGGAGTTATTACTGATGTACAGAGGCAGGGTAAGTTCAGGGAAGTATTGAAGCGGGAAACTATAGGGGGAATTAGTAGAGAATATGAAGGATCTGAAGGAGAAACAACTGATAGGAATCTAGGGTTCATTAACTCCTTTGAATAGAAAACTTTTAAACAGAAAAATATATTGTTCTTCACCTAAAACTGAAGTGCACAGGAAGAAGCATCTGGCTCAAATTTTATAAAAGGAGAAAAAAAAAATCTCTAGCTAGTAATCAAATGCAAAAACAGACTCCCCAAATGTGATTTTTTTTTTCCCAACATATCAAATTACACATAATCTGGAAAATTCTTTGGCAAACTTAACTCTACTGTTTGCTGCCAAGGGAACATAAATCACCTATATCAAGCTTTATTTCACATGTAGTGCCTAATTTTCCTAAGAAAAAATGAAACCTGTTATTTGTTGACATTTCCACTTTTTCATTATTGGCTGCATTTCACCATACAAGCACCATCTGGCTCAACAAATTCTCTTTCAGTACAATAAGCTGAGGTAGACAAAGTCCTATACGATGGGTACTAGCGTTGGTCGTTTCCGAACTAGTCTATAATTCTAAAGTCTAAAAAATAATACCTTTAAGGTGTTGGGGATACACCTGAGTATATACATATAATATATACGCTACTTATCTGATGCGGAGAGGCTGCACTGCTGTATCCCAGTTTCATTTAATGTGAAATCATAGAATCATACAATACTCAGCTTGGTGTCGTCTGCAAACATGCTGAGGGTGCACTCAATCTCACAGTCAATATCATTGATGATGATATTAAGCAGCACTGGTTGCAGTACAGACCCCTGAGGGCCACCACTAGTTGTGGACATCCATCTGGACTTTGAGCCATTGACCACTACTCTCCAACCAGTTTCTTATCCACTAAATGATCTTTAAGATCCCTTCCAACCCAAACTGTCCTATGATTCTATAATTCTATGATCTCAGCTATAGCAGTTACAGGATATTTCCGCAGATCCTGCAAAGCACCGAGTAGAGCCATTATGTTTCAGAGATTGCTCAGCCCCTTGCAAGCATATTTATTTTATCAAACAATAAATTATTGATTTTATTGGTAAACATTAAGCATACACTTGCTTAAAATTTTAAATCTATTATATAGTTTTTAAAAAGTATTTAGTATTTAAATTGTTCTATTTTTACTTTATCCTTTTCAAAAACAATTTTGAGGTATTACATCTATCAGAGGTTGACTAAATTTCTCAAAAATCATATTTTTTAAACCTTAAAACACCATCAAAACACAAATCAGTAACAAGTTTATACAACACAGTGCAATAAATCTACAGACATTACATTACTTCTATTTCTTGTGGAGCTTCTAGAAAATATGAAAAAAAAGAAAACATTGATGTGGAATTAATTGTATGCATTGAATATTTGTAAATATAATGTTTGATGTCTTGATACCAGCACAATTTTATTTTTTACTAAACTAAGAATGTAGATGTCACTTACCTTTGTCTCAATTTGTTT
>WAAB01015953.1:225-15903 GCA_013389865.1 Piaya cayana
AAATAAACCCCCAGTGGCTTAAAACCCCTACGATCCAAGCAGACATGCACTCCGTGAGGTCAGGGGGAGAGGGGAAGTAGGGAGAAAAGACAGAAAGAGAAATAGAGAAATATCACCACGTGGTCCGGTCGCGTGGTTTGGGGTGCTCCAGTGCAGGTTTGTATTTCAGTGGAGGCACAGTAGAGAGTGTGGAGAGGAGCACTCAAGGTTCCTGCCCAGCACGGTGGCTGTGCGTCCCCTCTGCACGGCCATGAGGTGACCATTCCCCGCGGCCATGTGGCGACCCCCGGCCTGCTGTCTGAGTGCCGACCGACCCCAGAGCTGGCTGCATAGTGACTGCCCCAGCCCCTGCGCTTCCCCTTCCTTTTCAGCTCTGCGAGAGAGCCACGGGTGGTGGTGGTGGGGGGGAAACTGGCACGGACAGGATGAGCCGACTTCAGAGAAGCCGTGTGGTTATAATGCTCGCTGTGACAAAATGTTTGAGGCAAAAACCATTCAGGCTGCCCTGACAGAGGCCCAGAAATGAACACAGTATTCAAGGAGCGGTCTCACCAGTGCTGAGTACAGAGGGAGAATATCCTCCCTGGACCTGCTGGTCGCACCGTTTCTGATACAAGCCAGGATGCCATTGGCCTTCTTGGCTACCTGGGCACACTGCAGGCTCATGTTCAGTCAGCTGTCGACCAACACCCCCAGGTCCCACTCCTCCTGGCAGCTTTCCAAACAGACCTCACCCAGTCTGTAGCTCTGCATAGAGTTGTTGTGCCCCAAGTACAGGACCTGGCATTTGGCCAGGTTAAACCTCATGCCATTGGTCTCTGCCCAGCAGTCCAGCCTGTTCAGATTCCTTTGCAGAGCCTCCCTACCCTCCCGCAGATCCACACTTCCAGCCAGCTTAGTGTCATCTGCAAACTTGCTAAGGGTACACTCAATGCCTTCATCCAGGTCCTTGATGAAGACATTGAACAGGGCTGGACCTAGCACTGAGCCCTGGGAAACCCCACTTGTTGATCAGGTTAGTTTGGCAAGACCTGCCTTTTGTAAACCCATGTTGACTTGGCCTGATCACCTAGTTGTCTTGCATGTGCTTCATGATAGTACTCAAAGATCACCTGTTCCATGACTTTCCTTGGCACTGAGGTCAGGCTGACTGGTCTGTAGTTTCCCAGGTCCTCCCTGCGACCCTTCTTGTAGATGGGCACTACATCAGTCAGCCTCCAGTCCAGTGGAACTTCCCCAGTCTTCCAGGACTGTTGCAAGATGATGGAAAGGGGTTTGGCCAGTACATCTGCCAGCGCCCTCAATACCCTAGGGTGAATCCCGTCTTGCCCCATAGACTTACTGGTGTCCAGTTGGGCAAGTAAGGCTCTGACCTCCTCCTCTTGGACCATGGGAACCTTATATTGCTCCTCTAGTTCCAGGGTTTGTACACAGAGGGAACAGCTTTCTTTACAATTAAAAACTGAGGCAAATAAGGCACCTAGGCCCTCAAAAGAAAATGCAAAATAAATGCCGATAGAGCAACATATCTCTTTTGTATAAGTGTTTTTGTGTGTGTTGCAACCCTAAAAATATACATGCCTGCCAATATGCATATATTCTTGCTGCATGAAATGTGGGATTGTTGAAATCCTTATAAAACATGTAGCATAGCAGTGTTTCTCCATCTTTTTCAATCATATCTTGCTGCCAATAACTTATGTTTCAACCCCAAGGTTTATTACTGTCTCCTTACTTTCTCTCTTTATTTCTTTGCCTCACACTGTTGCCAGTAGATCTAAATGACCAAACCAATAATCTAAGTTGAATTCTGCTATCTTAGTCTAAAGTTATAGAAATGTTGCAGCAACATGCTCCTTAGGTCTCCTGGTTCCATATAAACAAGGTACGGAGTGAGTCAAGATGGCTTGTCACAGAGTCAGAAAGGATCAAGGAGTGGTTATTACATGGTCTCCAAACCATGCTGTGTCTCAACTGGGACATAATTATATATATATAATGATCTTGCCCTCTTATGCTGAATTCTGTCAAGTGCTAAAAGGCACATGTTTTTTAGTGTTGGGTCTCAAATGATGAAATATCTGTGAAAAGTGATTTCTCATGCCTGGCTTATGTGTAGTATTGCAGAAGATATCTGCACCTCAGTCTCAGGCTGCTATTTCTTGATATGATTGCTTAGTGACCATTCTAGTTCTGGGATCTCCAGGTGTACGGTGTAAGAAATTGCAGCATATCTATACCCAAGGCCTAACTGCAGTAGGAAATTGTGATAGGGATGATCAACGAGTGAACCATTGAGCAAGAACAGAGAAAAAGCAGAGTGAGAGTTGAGGCAGGCAGAAAAGGAGACTGGCCTAAAAGGGAGATACATCATCAAACAAAAGGGCATAACTGTCTGAAGTGCTGCCTTCTGAGTATAAGGGAGTTAACTGTGTGGCCACATGACAACATGACTACATGGGGGGGGGGAAATATGGATTTATGGGGACCAGAATGCATCTAATACATATTTCCACAGCAAATTAAGAATACAATAACTAAAACTATTACCCAGGTTGATAACAGTAAATTGCTTGAGTAGTAAATGATTTATTTTCCATAGTTACTTTTGAGTAAAGTAGTTATGATTAGAGGACAAAAGAAATCATAGTATCCAATAAATATTCAGAATATGAAACATGCATTTGATGCTGTCTCCACCATTATGACATTCCTGCTTCATTTGCAGTTGCTATATATCAGTGTAGGCCTATTGATGTTTAAGGAGGCACATAGAAGCATTCCAGGTAAAGAGCTTTCCCTATAGTTTGTAATACTTAAACATTCTTTCAAATATAATTATTTGGATGCCAGGAGGAAATATAACATAGGTTAAATAATTAATATTTTGAAAGCTAAATTCTCATATAAACTTTTTATACCTTCCTCATGAGCTAGGTAGCCTTAAGAACAGTTTAAACTAATAATGGAACTTTGATAACTCTGATCACTTTAACTGCAATGGGTGCAGGAGTGACCACACAACCAGCTCCACTGACAGACCCAAGTGGGCAGTTATTCTCAGAAGAGGGAGGCTGACTAATGTATATGAGAGAGAAACTGGTGAGGTAAATACAGAAGAAAAAGACATATATGTAAATCCTTATACTGATACATAGCTTGAGTTTAGGCTTATTGAAACCCCACTAAGGTGATTTAAACTAACCTGTCAGGTTTCATACTAAAATGGATTAAGAATGTTCACACAATCTGCTAATTATGTCCAGCTACTAATCCACTTGAGCTGACAGGTTAGTATCAACCAATTTTGAACTACACTGTGTTAGTGGTAACTCCAAATCCTGGTGATTATTGACTTAATTGGATAAAATCATTATATCAGATGTTCTGGGAGCAATTTCTTCTACCTCAGTGAATCACAAGGCACTGGCAATGTGGGTAAAAGTGGCTATCAAATTGAAGGACTGTGTGTACCTATTAAAAACAATCTGTCTACTCTGCAGAGAGAAATCTTATTGCCCAAAGGTATTTCTTATTGGTTATGGTACTTGAAATTTGGGTTATATTTTGAATTTTTTAGTGATGAGGACTTTTAGCAAAGGATTCCTTTAGTAAATATTTAGGGATAAAATAACGTCAAATTAAAAAACCCCACAAGTTAGTTCTTGATTAACAAATCATTTAAAGGCAGCAAAATCAGGTGAAGAAATCTGTCTGCATATGGACTGCATAAGATCTGCAATGCCTCTACAGATCAAATTAAAAAGGAATTTGTCCTGTTGGTAACATGAAATTTGTAAACTCATTAATTCAAAGTTAATCATGAGCACACATCCACACACAAAAAAATGATTAAACCATGTGTAGCATTTATTTTAAATTGCCTAAATTTTTGCAGAGGTAAGGTCTTAGTTTTAAAAACAAGTCCACAACAGCTGCAATGAATATGTGCCCTAATTCATATACTGTATATAAATTCACATGTATCAAAAGTATTATGAAGAGGCTTAGATGAGTTTTTCAATTAAGAGTATTTAAGCAGTTAGTGTAGATGTCATTTTACTTGAGGGAATAAAAATGAGGAGTGTAGCCCTCCTACTGTCACAGCCTTGAGTACACTCACAGTGCTACCTGTTCCTGACCACCTCCAGAAGCCATGGGGGATCCAAGGTGGAACTAGCCTTGCCCAGGATGCCATCTCAGCCCCCTGGAATCCTCTCTCCCCTCTATTCTGCCCACCACCAGAACTCCACATCAGCTGGTTCTGGCTGCCAGGCCCTGCCACAACAGACTCCCACGGGGAGACCATTGAGCCCACAAGCAAACACTGCCAAGTCCAGTGCTAAACTATATATCTGGGTGCCACCTCTACACATCTTGTAGATACCACCAGGGATGGTGATTCAACCACTTGCCTGGGCAGCCTCTTCTGATGCTTGATAATCCTTTCAGTGAAGTAAAATTTCCTAATATCTAGGTTAAATCTCACCTGGTACAACTTGAGGCTGTTACCTCTGTCCTATCACTTGTTACTTGGGAGAAGAGAGTATAACATGCCTCACTATAACTTCCTTTCAGGCAGTTCTAGATAGTAATAAGATCTCCCCTCAGCCTCCTTTTCTCTAGGCTAAACAGTTCCAGTTCCCTCAGCTGCTTCCATAAGACATTGACTCTAGACCATTCACCAGCATTGTTACACTTCTCTCAGCCACTCTTCCCCAAGCATGTAGCATTGCATGGGGCTGTTGTGACCCAAGTGCAGTACTCAGCACTTGGTCTTGCTGAACCCCATACAGTTAGCCTTAGACCATTAGTTCAGCCTGTCTAGATCACTCTGTAGAGCCTTTCTATCCTCAAGCAAATCAACACTTCCACCTGACTTGCTGTCATCTGCAAACTTAAGGAAGGTGCACTTGAACCCCTCATCCTGATCATTGATAAAGATATTAATGTGAACTGGACCCAACACAGCCCTGAGGAACACCACTTGTGACTGGCTTCTAGCTGGATTCAACTCCATCTACCACCATGCTTTGGACCTAACCATCCATCTAGTTTTTAACCCAGCAGAAGGTGAAGGCGAATGGCATCCAGTTTCCACAGGAGAATGCTCTCAGAAATGTTGTCAAATGCTGTACTAGAGTCTAGGTATACAACATCCCCAGCCCTTCTCTCATCTGCTATGTGGGTAACCTTGTCATAAAAAGAGATCAGGTTAGTTTGACAGGACTTGCCTTTCCTAAACCCATGCTGACTGGGCCTAATCACCTGGTTGTCTTTTGTGTGCTATGCGATAGCACCCAAGATGACCTGCTCCATGACCTTCCCCTGAAATAAGACCAGACTGACAAGCCTGCAGTTCCCTGGATCCTCTCTCCGATCCCTCTTGTAAATGAATGTAATATTTGCCATCTTTCAGTCAAATGGGACTTCCCCAGCAGCCAAGACTGCTAGTAGATGATGGAAAGGGGTTTGGTGAGCACCTCCACGAGCTCCCTTTAAATACTCTTTGGTGGATCCTACCTGTCTCCATAGACTTGTAAATGTCTAATTGGCTGAACAGATCTCTAATCGAGTTATCTGCCACACACTGCAGGAAATACCTAGACTGTTTGTGCTCTGCTGTATTATATTTTCAGCAGACATTTGGTACGTTGAAGTCCCCCATGAGAATAAAGACTAGCAATTCTGAGACTTCTACCAGCTGCATAGAATAATTCATCTGTCTTTTTGTCCTGTTGAGGTGGTCTGTAGCAGAATTCCACCATGAGGAAGGTTTTCCACTGAAGGTTGTCTTAGCCTTTGCCCTGATTCTTACCCATAAACACTCAAACCCATTGACACCTTTATTAAGTTCTAGATGATCACAACACTCTCTAACAAACAGGGCTACCCCACTGCCTCTTCTTTGCCTATTACTTCTGAAGAGTTCAATATCTTCCGAGTATTTTAACTAGAACATTTGTGGAATTTAGGGCCATGCAGGAAACTAATCTCTTTCTGTGGTATTGTATTTCCCTCTGAGATAAAGCACAGTTGCATGAGCCTTTACATCCTGGAAAAGCAAGGGTACAGAAAACTAATGTGAAGTTTGCTCAGAAAATGTTCAAGAAACACAGAAATAAATCTGCAGAAATCTCCAAATAATAGAATATGCAAATTTATTTTCAAAAAAGGTAGAACATACGGCAGTGTTATTTCCAATTCAGATTATTATACGTAACCTATAGTGCTGCGTGCCTGAATTAATAAAAATAATATAAAATAAACATTAGAATAAACTGCAGTCAATAAGGATCTTTAAAATTGTGATCTGGCCGAATCTTTTAACAAAGTCTGCATATGCCACATTTGATCTCACACCTAATAAAATTTTTGGAAATAAACCCATACTGACCTTTTGGTTTGTTGGTTAGAAGGCAGTACTTCTTCCTTTCAAACAATTTTTCTACAATAAGATTTTACTCACAGTTTCTATCCATACCACAATAAGAGGCCAACACATTTATATTAGCACAAAAGAAAACCTGTATTGTCTTTTGAAGACTGTTCTGAAGATGTTCTGAACACCAAATTTGCCTTCTGAAAAGGACAGTAAGTCTCAGTGAGACCCAGACATTGCTGGAAGATGTTCCTCATAATATGAACCCCACGTTCGTAAGTGTGCCCATTGGCTTGGAATAGCAAGCTTTTGAGAAGACACAGAAATACTGAAGACATGGCTACTCCCAAATCATCTAAAAGAACTGAGCAGTTATAGCCCCTTCTCACCCAAGCACAAGTCTCTGTTCTTATTATGATCTGACACTCTACCAGGCAAAGTGATAGTACAGAAGCACTTCTCAACACCTAGGCAACCATGACTGTGTATGATTTTATCTTACCCTATCACTACTATAGCTTAAATACCTGCTTTTCTAATCATAGTAGTTTAGATGGAAAACATGTTATGATATGTGCAAGAATAGGGACAATTTTGTCAGAGACACAAAATCTACTTGAGATCAACACTCAGAGGAGGAACTTCTGCTCTACACTTAACTTCCTTTTTGTCTTTAGTCTAGAACATTTTGTTTTCAATTGTCTTGGTGCTGCTGATGTATATAATGTGCCCAACCTTTCATTTTTGGCTTTGTTGCCACAAATATTGGTTACCTTTTATCCAGTTGATTCATTATGTGTTTTCCTGACAATATATCACATTATAATTGTGATTATCACCTATGTATACAATTAATATAAATGTTTTCTTTCTTCCTTTCTTCCTTTCATTCCGTCTTTCTTAATGTGGTAGCATTTGCACCGGATTCCAATCTTATGTACCACTTTCTTCTCCTTCAGAACCAAGCTGGCAATTCTCATCTTGAATAGCTTTAAAATTGCTCATAGCAATCAATGACAACTGAGGCATCACTAAAGAATTTCTTTTATCTCCAAGCTCCAATTTAGATCAGTCATTAAGCTTGAGTAAGCTTGAGCTGTCAGAACATTGTCCCTCATCACATGCTCTAAGCTCAAAAAGTCAACTTCAAAATCGAATTTGTTCTGTCTTTTACTACATTTTGTAATGGTCTAGTATGAACAATAAACTTTACTGAAATAGTACTGTCAATCTTTACTCAGATAACTATATGGGCTTTTTATCTAAGGAGGGCTACTGTACCTCAAATATGATCCACACTAAATCATTTCCTTGTATTTCTTCTTTTATGCTGTTTCATCTTGTTAGTGATATATACTGTATTGTTGTCTAGTGCCTTTTTTTTGGTAAGTATAGGTTTTAAAAACATGAAATTAAAGTATAAATTCAAATATGAGAAAGAAAACCTCTAAGTATCTAAATATCAGATGTATCAAATATATAAAGACTCATAGATATTCTTTTGCAATGTCTGTATATAAGCAGTCTGAGACAGGATTCAGTCTTAAAAGAAAAAGCACCAATTTCAAACACCTGCTTAGGCAATATTTCTGCATTTATACTGAAGGCTTTAAAATTGTCTTCTAAAATAAACTGTGGTAATTTTTAAATTATTTATATTTACCTGTAATCTCATTTCATGAGCAGATTGAAGCTGAAAACACAAACCTGGCCTGAACAGGTTCTGCGACCTTCTAAGTGATCTGATCTTTTGTTTAAGGCCTAATTTGAAATAAGTGCTGTAAAAGCTCTGTGATTTACAGTATATAAATACTGTGATCCATTTAAAATGAAGTAATTTATATGCTTTAAGTTCTTTTATCAGTTATTGTAGGCCCTAAAAATAGAATGAACAAAAAGATACTGTCAAATGATGTTTTTCACTTGGGTCAAGTCACTGGTATCTTTGGTAGGTAAACAGAGACACCTACCCAGCTGATCACTTACTGCTCCTCATCAACAGGCAGAAGAGAAAAATAAGATGAAAAAGCTTGTTGATAAAACACAGACAGGGAGATCACTTACCATTTGCCATCACAGGCAAAACAGGCTTGGCTTGGAGATCATTATTCATTGCCATTTAAAATAGATTTTGATGGTGAGAAACAAAAAATTATGCTCAACCCTCCTCTATTTTGAGGCTCCACTTCAGTCCTCCATTCCCTTTTCCTCTACACCATGCCCTCTGAGCAGATGGGAAGTGGAGGTTACATTTACTACATAACAGTTCCTCTCTGCTGTTCCTTCCTCCTCGCTTTTCCCCTGTTCCACTCTGGATTCTCCTAAAGATCTTTTAGGGTCAAATCTTTTTCAGTGTGGGTTCTCCATGGGTTGAAGTTTCTTCAGGAATTATCCAGTGGAGGGGTTATCCATGGGCTTCACTGTGAATATCCGCTCCATTGTAATCCTCTCCATGGGCTACCGGGGAATATTGAACCCAGTGCCTCAAGTACCCTCTCCCACTCATTCTTCTCTGACCTGTATGTTCATATGGGTTTCTCACGTTTTTTTCCCCTCACTTCTGTATTCCAACATTTTTGCCCTTTCTTAAATATGTTTTAATAGAGGCACCACACACTCAGTGGTGTCCTGTGATGGGTCCATTGTAGACAAATGGGACCAACTGTTTTTGGCACAGGGCGGTCCCTGATCTCTTCTTACAAAGCCACCCTTGTAGCCCCTGTGCTGCCAAAACCTCATCACAGACACCCAGTGCATAAACCCAGTTCCATATTTGTGACTGGAGACACTGAAAATTCTTAGTTCTATAGGCTAGAGCTGGTAGCAGGAACAGTGGCAGCTCAGCTAGGAATCTCTCTCCATCAGAGTATCATACTCCTAAAATTATAGTGATCATAACCAGACCATCTGAGATTCTGTTCTTATATGTAACTTCTCTTTATAATCCTGGGATTTTCTTTGTGTGGCCAAGTTGTTCAAGAAACGCTTGAAAAGGTTGACTTGAGTTTCTAGCTTTGTTCTTTCTCAAGTAATTTTTCCAATTTTAAATATGTACCAAATAACCTCAGTATCTTGAAAGAGTAGATATTTAGAACTAAATCCTATTTTAATTAAATAGACTTTTAACCTACAGTATGTTCAGAACTATTGATTTCAGGAATGCTTATGGAGTAAGGGATATATCAGTGTGAGTAAAGGCAGAATACAACACAGTAAAATACAATTCTCAGTAAAGGAAAACAAAAATAGGATCTTGTCTAAGATAGTTTCCCACACTCTTCAGTCTCCCATTAAATAATGTAATTAATAGAATTGGCTGTGATTTGTAAATCACCTCAGAATGTTCAATATTTGCCTGGAAGTAAAGATAAGAGCATGCAGATATGAACGACGAAGGTATGTACGTTTCATCTTTGCATATATATACTTTATTAATCCATTTATCATACCTTAAATTTCATAACTTATACCTCTTGTTAGGTCAGGCGATGGAAGCTAATGGTTGCAACAAGTTTTGTCCTTTCTTAACAAGTGAAAAAGAACATGGCATTAGATGCAAACATAACCAGACACAGATATTTCTGATCAGTTGCTATTTGTCTACAGTTATAAAAAGATGCATAAATAAAAAGTGAGGGAACTGAAGAGTTTTTGGATGAATATATGTTGTTATATAAGCATGTTGAAGACAAAGTTGCAAAATAAGAGGGTGGTTCTTAACTCTAATGTCTGTAACCTAGCCTCAGTTTGAATTGATGGAAGTGTTCACTCTTTGGCTCTTAGTCATCCAATTGCCGGTCATAAAGACATACCTCATTAGAAGTACACAAATACTATTTAACTAAGGTGCTGTTGTAGGAACAAACTTTATGGTCAAAGCGAAAATGGGCTAGTAGAAAGAAATACCACCAGACTTTTTAAGAAAATGCAGTAACAGTAGTTAACTACTCTTTTATAATGATGAACAAAATTTAATTAGTCTTGATATGCAGAGCATTCTTTAAGTGTACAGACACATCAAATATATATTTCTATGAGACTGCATGAATTTACAGGTACTCATCCTTTAGGTAGGCACCATTTTTTAATGGCAGGAATCTAGGGCAAGATTTTAAAATCTAGCCAATGATTTTAGGAAGATTATTTCAGAAAGAAGGGAGAATATACAGTGAATGTTGCTGACTATTTTTGGTCTGCAACCCTTAAAATCTTCAAATAGCTTTCAGATTATTGCATTTTCTTGAGATTTGACATGACGGAAAATTTTGTTTAAAGTACTGAAATATTATACTATCTAGCTTGGTGAGAAAATGTGATTCTTTACTTAGAATAATATATTTTCAAAGAAAGATAAGTGGAAAATAAAGTGTTTATTTTGGCTCAGAGTGCAGAGAAATCCACAATGTTGTCCAGACTTTGAATTATTTTTGGAAATAAGCAAGAGGGACTGATGTGTTATGAACTTGAGCAATTTTGCTGCTGAATGTATTCTGCTGTGAAAAGGGAAATCTGGATCAGGACTGACTTGGGAAGTGTTAGGATTGATGTCTATGAACTAACATGCTAGGACAGTCATGTAAGTTACAGAGCTTTGCTTACTAAAAATGTCATTGTCTCTAAATATTAGATATTAGATTAAAAACATATTTATATATATTTTCCTAGTATAATTAACTAGAACACAGTAATTTCAAAGTATGTATTCACAAAGTCTAGCTTATTGAAACAACCTGCAAGTGATCCCTTTTGAAAGCATTACTTCTAATTAACTCATGTACAGATTACCCACAAATGGTAGGTTAAATCTTGTCGAATCAATATGTCTCTGAAGAATTCCAAGGTTTGACTTGAACTCTTTGCTGTACAGTAAAGCACAAACTGTGAATAGTTAACCCTGAACAACAGAATTGCATACACAATTTGACTTCCATATCTCTGTACAATGCTTAATAAATATTCCCGTTGGTCACTTAGCAGCATTCCCTATCACCTGACATAGTCACTTTTATCTTGTGTACTTAGTTCACAGAAATATCAGTGGAAAAATTCAGTTTGGTAGCAATCTGTATCCACTTTGCACAACAGTAAATTACTACACAAAGTGTAAGTCAGCAAAGATCACACCTCAGAGAGTCATGCTGCTCTGCTGTCTGGCATTCATTCCACAGTCTCAAATTCCCATACAGTATTACACAATTTCTGAATCTGGTAAGAGATACTTAACTGATATCCTCAGAAAAAGAAATTGAGTGACCATATCATTACAAATTCTTTCTGTAACAGAAAGAATCAAGATTGAATCCTGATTAGCTCTCAGCCTCCATTAAATTTAAAAGCAAAGTAGGGATCATTAGCCAGGTACTTAAAAATCTTTCAGTTTATTCTTGAAAAATTTAGATCCCAATTAATGGAGACACTGAAATTGTTTTGGTTTTTTTTTTTAGTTCCCTTGGGCCATATCTAAACACAGTGGAAAAATAAATACTTCATAGATAATTTTGTGTATATATATAAATATATATAAATAAATAGGAATAAATAAATATATTACTCCAGTATGTTTCAGATACCCAGGCTATCAGTAATTAATACTGTAGAACAAGTAATAAAGAGCTGTAGTGATAGGAGTCTAGATTGTCAAACCCCTAAAGAAAGTATAGGAATTTTTAACCTTAAACTGTAAACTTTTATGCTCTTAGTTACTTGATTTATCATGTATTGTTATTGATTAAACACTTGTAGTTTGCTCCAGCTAGCAGAGAATGCAAATACAATAATAATAATTATTGCTGATATCACTAAGATAATTTAAAAAGTTATACTTCTGTATCACTGAGATTTAAATTTTTTTCTATGGTTATTATTTATGCTAAAATATAGGAAATAGCTCCTTTCCACATGCTTATAATACATATATATAAAAAAATGTTACAAGCTTAAGTGTATAGAGTAAGACATATTTTCCAACTATCTTAGTTTTGTTACTTCTGTGAACTATTATTGACTGCATTCCTTCATGTGAAAATTTAAAATATGTGTAATAATAAAAAGGTTATTGTGATATTCATTTTCAATGAATTTTTATTTAAAGATATTCTCAAGTATTCTCATTTTCATTCTGATGCTATGCTTCAGTTTCAGAAGTACACGTGAATTAGATCCATGCCTAAGTGAGGATTACTCACAGCTATTTGCAGATACTAAAAAAAAAACCTACATATAACAGTTAATCTTACTGGATAGTACTTGCCAGCAACATTTAGTAAGGAATTAAGAACAGACTCAGGAAGTTAAACTCAGAAAAAACCCGAACAACTTTAAAATAATTCCTCAGAGGTATGAAATATTTTTATTATTTATATCAGTAAAAGAAGAGCTAAAGCCTGATAAATATAACAAGGAAGCCAGGTTGAGACTGAATAAAAAGGGTCCTTATTTGCAGAAGCCATGCTAGGGTAGTCCAAGTACACAAGTGGCTGACAAAGTTCAACTAGTGAACATTTTCAACACTAACATTTCAACACTAACGTTTTCAACAATGTAGTGTAGATAATCATGTCTGTTTGAAATTGGTAGATTGGTCTTTCTAAGTGGCTGCAGTAATAAAATGCAGGTGAATAACAGAGAGATGAGAAGAAGAGACATTGTTTTTCTGCTTTTCAATAGAAGGTAAAAAAGTCTTTTTGTAGACTTGCTTATGACACTCCTACTCTTTCCTCTGGCAACTCTTGTTGCTTGTTTGTCAAGGCAAAAGTGATAAAGAAGAAAAGCATGTTCCTTCTTTATCATCATATTTGTTTTCCTGTGTTTTCCTTTGGCTTAAAGCCTTCTATATTACTGACCGATGTGTTTACAGAATGCTGACAGTTGCTGAAAACATTTCATCCCATATGGCACAAAGAAGAACAAAGAAGGAAATAGTCACAAAGAGTTGCTATTCTTTTTCAAGATTCCCTGTACTTCTGCTTTCTTGGTGCTATGTAACGTCTCATTTTACATCACAAAACGAAGGAAAATATACAGGAGATTTTCTTCAAAGACAAAGAGACATTTTAGATTGTTCTGCTTTCTTGTTCTTTTGTTGCCAAGGTTAATGGGCATAGTAATGAGTGGCAGCTGAAATTTAGGGACATTTTCAAATTACACTCTGTGCTTTTGACTAAAATGTTCCCATATGATCAAAATTTACAAGTGAAAAGACATCTTGTCTTAATAAAAAGAAGAACTTGTTAAAATCTAGTATAAAAAAGTCATGGATACTGATCTGTCCAACACAGAACAAGCTCATGCATTATTCTGGATGGGTTTATGTGTTTTATTTAGAATGAGTTATTTTACTAAAGCTGTTTGAAATAGATTTAGATGGGAAAATTAAATTAGAAATCCTTTATTCTCCCACTACAAAAACTGACACACTGAAAAGTGACAACTTCTGTCTTTTGTTATGTTAACAAATAAAAACATTTTCAATTCTACAATACTAATAAACACACCTACCTGATCACTCAGTTAAACATATGCATATATTATTCTCTTGATGATATACAATTATTTTGCATGATATGTTTTTTACAAAAGACTATTGTTTATTTTTTTAATAAATCTAAAAGATTTTTTTGAAAATATTACATTTTTCAAGCAAATAGTCAAGACCTTAAACAGGTCAATCTATACAACATATTTTATTCTACAAACTTTTCAGTAATATATTATTGATAACCTTAGAACTTATTTCAGTTTTGTTCCTCTGAAGTTGTATTGCATATCTTATCCAGCATTACATAAAACTGAGGGAGTGACTATGGCTTTAGAAACACATTGTTGGCAACCCTGGTTGATCCTCCAGATGATAAATGTATATGGGAATTGAACTATAATTTCTTGTAGTGTAGCATGTTTGATTCAGCATCTCTATTTCCTCTGTAAATAAAATCTTGTCGTGTGTTTCCTATAGTTGCACAGCTGTTTGACTTTATCATTGCAAGCTTTCACAACTCAGTTGTGCATTCTGAGAGAGGAAAGCTGAAAGGCTTGCATTACTGGCAGATATGTTTATTTCACTTGTGTACACACATAGGAACACACCATCTTGTTTGTAGTCAGTTTTTTTTCACCAGAAATCACACATCACTATATTTCAGTCTAGTTGTCAGGAAGTAAAGAAATGGTTACATTTCAGAAATATATCACACAGGAATGTATTGCACCTCCTTTTGAAATACTACTAAACTTTACTGTTTAATTCAAATCCTGTCTCCATATAAGAAGCTACTGAATAAACAAAACCTGACATTATATGGAAGTAAAACATGTAAAATGGAAAAAAAAATAAATAATTTATCTCTTTCAAGTTGTTTATCAAAAGAAAATGTTGTTGAACAACTGAGGATTTATATAATGGCTGCCTAACTCAAAGGCTTGCAGAATCAGAGGAACAATAATCATTCTTCCTGCGTTAACATGCAGAAGTAATATTGGTAGTATGAAAATATATTCTTGTTTGTACTCAAAACACTCGAAGACCTGTCTTCAAGGTCATCCCTTTTTCCTCTAAGGATCCTGCTGTTGCACCGTGTATACTTACATTTGGTGTGAGTTGTGTAAGAGCAGACCCAAGACCTCTTTGGGAAAGATATAGAATATCAGCCTAATTTCTACAGAGATTTCAGTTCTTTTAAGCCTAGCAGGAGGCAGTTCCCTTCCTGAAGCTGAGATATGGCTTCATGGAAGAGTCTGGCTTGAAGCATAGAATCATAGAATCANCCTTTTTCCTCTAAGGATCCTGCTGTTGCACCGTGTATACTTACATTTGGTGTGAGTTGTGTAAGAGCAGACCCAAGACCTCTTTGGGAAAGATATAGAATATCAGCCTAATTTCTACAGAGATTTCAGTTCTTTTAAGCCTAGCAGGAGGCAGTTCCCTTCCTGAAGCTGAGATATGGCTTCATGGAAGAGTCTGGCTTGAAGCATAGAATCATAGAATCACCAGGTTGGAAGAGACCTATTGGATCATCGAGTCCAACCATTCCTATCAAACACTAAACCATGTCCCTCAGCACCACGTCCACCCGTGCCTTAAACACCTCCAAGGAAGGTGAATCAACCACCTCCCTGGGCAGCCTGTTCAGGTGCACAATAACCCTTTCTGTGAATTTTTTTTTCCTAATGTCCAGCCTAAATCTCCCCTGGCAGAGCTTGAAGCCATTCCCCCTTGTCCTGTCCCCTGTCACTTGGGAGAAGAGGTCAGTTCCCTCCTCTCTACAACCTCCTTTCAGGTAGTTGTAGAGAGCAATGAG
>WAAB01015953.1:16651-28570 GCA_013389865.1 Piaya cayana
TCCTCATCCCCTGTCGCTGTTGTTCCTTCTGCGTCCAATAGGGACTGTATGGTCTCCCTAGTTCTCCTTTTATTATTTATATATTTATAGCAAGATATTTTGTTATCTTTCACAGACTTTAACAATCTGATTTCTAGTTGAGCCTTAGCGCCTCTGATTTTTTCTCTATACAACCTCACTTCCCTCCTGTAGCCCACCCAAGAGGCCTGTCCCCTCTTCCAGAGCCCATAAACGTTTCTCTTCTTCTTTGCTGTCTTCTCTCTTCTCTTTGGGTCCTCTCTGTACCCTGCTTTCTCGCCCTCTCCACTTGAACTGCCACTCAAACTGCCCCGCACCTCTTTGCCACGCTCCTCTTCACCACGCATCTCTTATCCTGTGCTCCTGCAAACTAACTAAAACGGATTTTGCTCTGTCAGATTTGACTGTAGTGCTGTCTTCTCTCTTCTCTTTGGGTCCTCTCTGTACCCTGCTTTCTCGCCCTCTCCACTTGAACTGCCACTCAAACTGCCCCGCACCTCTTTGCCACGCTCCTCTTCACCACGCATCTCTTATCCTGTGCTCCTGCAAACTAACTAAAACGGATTTTGCTCTGTCAGATTTGACTGTAGTTTTTTATGGGGCCATTCATTGTTACCTATGTCTCCCTCTACCCTCAGTATTATTTATTGAATTTTCATATTCAATTGAGATGTATGGACTTCACTGAGTATCTAGCTACTGTTAACTAAATGTCCTGTGAGTCCTCAGGATATTTTCTGTCTTTAGAGATGGGATCTCTGGCACAACATTGTCAGGTTGTCCTCCATCATGGGACTGTCCCCTTTACCTTATTGAAGTAGTTTTCAACTGACCCTTTTCTTTTTTTAAAAAAATTTTACTTGTTAATTTTTTACTTGTCAGAAAGGATTACCAGCTCACTAGATATTGCAAAAATTATCATATGATATAAAAACATGGTACAAGAACATTCTCAAGCCATTTGTTCACAGATAGTGTAATGAAGTATAAAATATATCTGTCTGTGCCCTCAGCAGAGATGTATGTAGTATCTCCGTTTCTGCTATTCCACTGAGGTTTTAAATAGGAACAATTTTATATTTGTTCTGTAAGATTCTTAGTGTGGGGGATTACCCACATACAATTTATGAGGTGCTGGTCAGTCAGCAAACAGCTTGTAAATATCCAGTCACCAATATAGGATCAAGACAAATACGTGTCCACTAGGGCTTTTTGGAAAGTTAGAGGTGTACCTCAGTTCAGAACAAGGTACAGACTGGACACTAATCCATACCCAAATTCTCAAAAGAACTTTCAATGCTGCCAAACTGAAAACCTCAAAAGGAATACAAATACATGAAAACCATTATTTTCCTTTTCTGCCTAAAAGATCTTGTCAGTACATAATTATATTCCTTGGCTGGTCAGCTGGGATAACAATTTTACTGCCGTCTTCCTTTTTTCCAATCTAGGTTTAAAATATACTTTTTTTCCCTGCTGTCCCTACTGCACTTCTAAGGCCTCCAAAGTAAAAGAAGGTAAGAAATACTGACAGAATAAGGAAAATCTTTGGGCAACTCATGCAGCTGAAGCAACCGCTCTCTGCAGATAGCAGCAGGAGAGGAACCTGCTACACCTTTCCCAGTAATTAATACTATTCCTGACCTTTTACAACTTTGGAAACCTTCTGTGTACTTTAGGTCTTCCTGTAGATGTGTGAATGCATCTATAATACTAATTATAAATATCTGTAATTTCAAATTATTGAACCTATGTGTGTTTTCCCTCATAGCAGTTTCTTAACAAAGATGACCACACTCATCCACCTACCCTGGTATGTGAGTCCTAATCATCAATGGTGTCTGGCTGGAGAAGACTGTATGAGGGAAAACCTTGATACATTTACCTGATGCCTAAAACATTGGAAACATAGTCATATTTGTGTTTATCCCAAGCTTACAATCTGGCATCCACTAAGATTTCTGGGAAACCTAATTGCATAGGTTTAAGTCTACCTAACACATATTATTTGCTAAAGACCTGCAGGTCATAAAAGAGGTAATAGCATTGTAACAAAGATCAGAGTGGGAAAAACAGGGAGACGAGATGGAGTACAGTGTTGAGAGGTAGCAGATATATGAAAGATAGTGACTTCTGGTGTATAATTCCTGCTGAGTTCAAAGCTGAGTGGAAACTGAGAAGCTTTGACTCTTATCCATATTAATACTACAATGGATACCTGCTGCTGGAAGCAAGAAGACCTAAGGTTAATATGTGATTCACTGAAGTGTCTTTCTATGGCTTTGGGAGGTGTGTATACCTTTTATTCTCACACAAAACATTCATTTCCTGGTACTGTAAGCCTACATAGCCAAGTGGAGCGAGCATTACTGCACAAACATAAAACTGGTAGAGACTTAGTCCTTTAGGAAATTTCATAAAAATTAAATTCTGCCTAAAATTTCATTCCTACTCCTTAAGAAAGAAAAGTTTTGAGCACTTTTATTCCAACCACACTTGAATATTCCATCTGTTTGAAATGGTCGATAATATTTGAAAACTGACCCTTCCTTTTCTACATCCTCTTGACATCCTCAACAGAGGCAAAGACTACAAAACAGTGGAAATTGAAAGGATAACCAGAAGCAACTAAACTAAATGAAATTCAGATTTCTGCCAGTTCTTCTGTCTCAAATTCAATACAACATTTGACATGCAAAATGAGGGTCATCTGGAAGGTATAGCAAATCCGCACCTGCTTGGAGCTAGTGGAAGTTGTCCAAACTGCATTCCTTCCCTGTCTATCTTTCTTACCTATATTAAAACTGAGAGGTTTAGATTACATACATCTTTGAAGAACCCAAAGCTTTGTAATCTCTTCAGTGAAGCAGCATAAAGGATGCAGTACTTTACTGCAATTTTACTGTAGTATTTTCCCACTGCCAAGAGCAGAATGGTATTTTTCTTAATCATAAACCATGTAATTTGTTGGTACAGCAGGTTTTTCTGACAGTCTTAGATGATCAAAGACAAAAATAAGTCTGTTCTTTCAGCCAAAATGTTGATAGAACAGCTTCTGAGCAGAGCACTGAGTTGTTGCAGCACAGTATAATCAGAACACTTTAACTTGCTACTGTGCAGATGTAATAGGGCTTAATGCACGAAAGTTTTTAACTACATTCAAGCATATAGTTGCAAAAACATTTTGTATGAAAGCTAAAGAATCTAGTCTTGACCACTTTATTATTTTAGCACGTGTTTTTATCAGTTGTTCTGTAAATTCCCTGGAATTGTTTGCCACAAAACCTTCTCATCTCAACGAAAATGTGTATCCTGCCTTTATTAATGAACTAGAATTTAAATAAATGTGCAAACAAAACTACCAATTTCTTGGATACATTAACTTTTAGTGAAAAAATCTGTTGATTTTCAGTGTTCTAACAGTTAATGTTGAAAACTGAGTCAAAACTTTGATAAGAAAGTAATTTTTTAATTGAAAAAATAAAACCGGAAGAAAAATCTTTGCAAAGAACTCTCAGTGTGTGTAAGAATTCTTTTACATTTTCAAGACTTTTTTTTTTTTTCAAAATGCAGAACAATTCACACTGCTGTCAGAGTCAAAATATCCCAAAATAACTCATTAATTTTCTAAAAGTGAGAGCCAATGATATTGCTGTTGTAAGGCCAGTAGTTAAAACATTGTTCTGTATTAGTATAGTTCTTATCCTGTCACTTCTTGGTTGAACTATAACAGCTGCTAACCAGTGTTCTACAAGAACAAATGATTGCTTCACATAAAACACATGCCTTAATCAATGGAACCAAGAAGTATATGTGAAAAAGTAGAGAAAAGACTGCAGTCAAATGGATCCCAGTGGGATATGTCTAGACCTAATGAAAGTGATGCTTTCATATCCCTCTGCAACACTGCAGTGACTGAAGAACCAAATAAAATGGCATAAAAATCTGTTGTTTTCTTTATCTGAGGTTTCTGAAGTGTACTGTTGTCTAGTAGGGTGGGCACAAAATTTATTTCTTCAAGTTCCATCTTGGATTCAGTAGCAGCTTGACCTTTGAATGACTTAATCTTTGTATGTACCACTTTTCCCTGTAGGCAAACATTTTCTTATTTTCTCACTAGAATTCATGAGAATGAATACAAAATGTATAAAGATGACTGTGAAATCACATTAAAATAAGTCAAAGTGGAAGAAATCTTAACTGACCATCCAGTCTCGAAGGTGTTCTCAACTGCAGTTGCACAATGAGGGATACATGTTTGTCCAAGAGGCTCTTAAAAACACTGGGTGTATTGCAATTTTCCAGGGCAACCTACTCACCAGAACAATGCATGCAGAGTTCTACTTAGGGAAAGCAATGGAGGCTGTTTCTGGGGGCAACAGAGCTTCTTTTAAGCAGATATCACATGAAAAATTCTCACTTCCTTCCAAGCCTCTTTACTAAGGCTGGCAGTTATAGGATGATGACATATTTCAGTTGGAAACCTCAGTTTACCTGCTTGCCAGCATGTGAAAATCACATATGGATCAGTGGTCAGAGTGAACTACCTGCTAATGTGGAGTGAACTACCTGCTAATGTGCCTGGGCTTTGCTTTTCATGACAGCCCTCTGTCCTTTGTAATCACTTTCAATAACAGAGGGGGGCAGCAATGTTAAGAATCATGAAGAACAATGGTGTCTTTTGACAAATGTTCAGTGTTTGCTGAACGTGTGGGTGAATTTAAGCCCATGGCTTTTTTTTTTCTTTTTTACATATCCATCTATCTATATCTAGTTCTCTATGTAAAAATATAATTTGTTCATACTGCCTTTTGTGCACTTTCCTGTTTTTGAATATTCCAATAATCAGCTCATGAAAAAAATGTTTTATTTGTTCAGAGTTTGCCATGGAGTTTATGCCTATAGGCTTGTATGTTTCTTATCTGAGAAACAGTTGTACGTCCTGTGCAGTAAAAGAATCAGGAAAAGAGTTCAACCCAGGTAATACTGGACAAAATGGTAGACTAGTCGGTTTTCATTACCAGTGTGGATAAAATCTTGACTTTGGAAGACCAAATAGCGCAATGAGTGCATATATACATATGTAGAGAAGGAAGGAAATAGAAGACACTCAGGTCTTTTAACATCCTGCAAGAAAAACTGATCACATTTCTTGTAAGTTACAAGCTAACTTTTCTAGTGCAACCTTCAGTTATTACTTCTGATCAGTGTTACTGAGCATAGAAAAATAAAGCAGTTCCAAAGAACTTAACACTGTCTTTGGGAAAACCTAAACTGTTATTAACAGTCATTAATGATATAAGGTGTTTGTGAATGCAATTGATAACACATAAATGAAATTTATATTGTGAAAAACTCTCATAGAGTTAAACCTATCCTTAATTTAGACTTTGGAAATTATCTAGGTGCTAGTAGCTCTCCACATATATTAAAAAAATAATGTATTCAAAAGTGGTTGCTAAGTGTTCATTCCACTTTACATAGTAGATAACTGTGATTTTGCTTTTCTTAAGTCCTTATTTCTTCTTAAACTCCGACATTTTTAAAATGGAAACAAATCACCATATTCCATAATCTGTGATAAACCCCTAAGTTTTGTGAAGACCAAGCAATTGATTCTTAACAATAAAAGCAGTAACTTTGATAATGATTAGGGAAAAACATTCCAATCAACTCTTCCCACCATCAAACAAAAAACACCAAACGCAAACTCCTGGGATGAACTGGGAAAGCATCTTCACTCATAGGAATCCTCATCCAGTGTTAAATCAAGATGATTTCCAGTCCGGTTTGTAATAGATTTCAGTGCATTATTAGATTTTGTATGCAGTTTCCCAGCAAGACCTCTAGGATTTTTTGTTGTGTTTTGTAGGATTTTTTGTTGTGTTTTGATTCCTAGTCAGACATGAAAGATGAAGAAAACTCATCAAAACTACTAATTATCATCCATTTTTAATGGATTTGGTCAGTACAATATTTGAAGTGTAAGTTTTAATTAATTTTTACTTTATTTCATAAATTTCTTCCTGTCATAAATGTTCACCTGGTTTATTTTTTTCAGAATTTTGTATTAATGCATGACTTGATACCAGCTTAAGGGAGGGTACCACGCTCAAGATCAGAGACCCCTATGCAGGGTCAGACCAAAGATTTATAACTTAATTATTTTTTCTTTCCTATTCTTTCTTACCACAGGCAAGTAGGCATTAGTTCTCATTTCATGAGATGTTCTAATACTTTCTATGGTCTTAAATATGAGCATGGATGAGCTACTACAATTTGCATTTTTTTATAGCCCTCTAGATTGTGTTATGTATAATGTCACTTTTTATTTACCTGCATTCCATTTTGATCACAACTATAAAATGGGTTTCTTAAATGTCAGTAATAATTCATGCCACAAAGAATATGAAATGAAGGACAAAGCTTACAGAAAAGTAAGGTAAGTACATTTAAATCCTATTGGGGATATGTAGAGGAAATGTTCTGTTGTAGGTATGATAGTGAGTTATCTCCCTTTTGCATTTACCCTTAGACTGTGGACTCAGGTGGGGTAAACTATGTTCCATAATACACTGGATCATAAAAAGATACATTCTTCAATTGAGTTTATTACATTTATAGGAAAGGTAAATGCTTCAATAACATTATCTACAATGTCAGAGAACTAGTCCACTGCAGGTACACCAAAGCAGTCAACTCGAATTGACAGTACAATTAAAGTGTTGTAGGCTCTACACAAATTATTCTGGAATTCAGCAGTGTTTGCTGTTTATGAGGACCGGGAGTTGGTTCAATGGCCTACTTTGGAGGTCAGGCACAAAGTCAAGTTTCTTCCCACTGTGCTAATATTTGCTGTGACTGGTTTTGGACATCACTGGCCAAAGTCCCTGACCATCGCCTGGAATCTGCCTCCATGCACATCCCCGGTGTCAAGGACTGTCTCTCATTTCCAGTGTCTTTCTTCTAGGTATGATCTTCCTCTTTTTCTTTCCACATCCCTTCCTTCTGAGACCATTCCTTCTTTTAAGGAGCTTTTATTTTCCACCTTCCTCTTCTTTCTGGGCCTTCAAATCTCCAATTTTCCCGAACTAAAGAGTCTTTCTCTTGAACACAACAATTACTGGTATAGTCTCATGTCTCTTTATTAACTATAGGATTCAAGGCATGCCACTTTTGCTTAGTCTATGTGTTTTAAAAAATTTAACATGCCCGTACCAATTGCAGGTAGCGAGCAGCAGGCATTTCAAAAGTTCAGTTCTGGACATTCTTAACCCCCCCTCCTCCTTGCACACACCCACCCCAGTTAAGTGCCTCCTGCTAGTATTTCACAGTTTAAACTCTTGGTTTTGTCATTTTCAAAATAGTGTATAGGTTTCTGCCATTTGCTTCTGCTGGCAAATGTCTTTCTACAGCAAAATTACTGTGAGGTGAGATAATACAACAGGAAGGCTTTGACCCTCTGCAAATGGGAACAGTTAACTTTATTCTTTTGTTCAGAACAATACCTTTGTGATGGAGCAGTAGTGTTTTTATCCCACTGTGGTCTTCTCAGAGATGCAGAAACTGGGCTATTGTTTTTGTGTTGTAAATGAGTCTGTCTTCAGAATGTGTTTAGATATATAGATTAGTTACATTGAACTAGTAAAAACCTTGGCTAAACCTCACTCCAGTGACACCATAATACTCCATATTTCATACACAAACCCAATTGTCTCCATTTATTTTTCAGCTAAGATTGCATAAAAGGACATTATAGTCAGATCACGTAGAACTGAGATTTCACTGTTGCTGCATTGCACTCAGTACTGTAAAAAAAAATCTGCTCTTTTTCTCTCAGGTATGATGATAAATAATGTTTCATCAATCTGAAAAATAGTAAAAGAACATTTTAAAATGTCACTTCAAATTTGAGAAAAAAACCACCCAGTATTAACTTGCTAGTTATATTTCAATAGATGATGGATAAAAATGAAGAACAATGTCTATATTCAACTAAGGCTATGTCTGCATACTCTGATGACATTCCTGGATTCTTTCCAAGTGCTCAGTCCCTTTTACCACATTCTGTAAACTTCCTTTTTCCATTTTATTTTTTTTTCCCAGAAGCTCCTTACTCATCCATGCAGTTTTCCTGCCTCTTTTCTTGATTTCTTACTCCTAGGGATACAACAAACTTGAGCTTGGAGGAAGAAGTGCTTGAATATGGACCATACTTCTTGACCCTGCTAATCTCTAGAGTCCTATCCCATGTGATTCCTCTCAGTAGGTATTTGAAGAGGTTGAAGTTAGCTATCTGGAAGTCCAGGGTTGTGATCCTGCTTGTGATCCTGCTTCTTCCATGTAGGATCTCCCATGCAGGATCTTGCCCCTAACTTTCACATCTCAAAACAGATCTTGTTTGTTAGCACAATGTCTAGGAGAACACCTCTTCTCATTGGATCCTCCACCACTTCTGTCAAAAAGTTACCATCCACACTCTTCAGGAACCTCTTGGATTGTGTGTACATAGCTGTGTTGTCTTTCCAGTAAATATCAAGGTGGTTGTATTTCCCCATAAGAACCTGGACCTGTCATCATGAGACTAATTTCAGCTGTCTGTAGAAGACCTCATCAACTTCCTCATCCTGTTCAGATGGCCTGAAGAAAACACCCACAACAATGTCACCCATATTAGCCTACGCCTTAATTCTTACCCAGAAGCTCTTGACTTGTTCTTCATCCACCCTTAGGCAGAACTCGATACATTCCAATTGCTCCCTCACAAAAAGAGCAACACCACCACCTTACTTTGCTGGTCTGTCTTTTCTAAAAAGAGCCTAGCCATCCACGACAGCATTCCAGGAAAGGAAGTCAATTATGTTCAACAAAGGCCTTACACCTAGGGAGGAATAAACCCTTGCACCAGTACAGTTTAGGACTTGACTTGCTGGAAAGCAGCTCTGCAGAGAGGGACCTGGGAGTCCTGGTGGACAAATTAACCATGAGACACTAATGTGACCTTGTGATCAAGAAGGTCATTGTTATCCTGAGGTGCATTAAGAGGACTGTGGCTAGCAGGTTGAGGGAGGTTATTCTCCCCCTCTAGTCTACCCTAATGGGATTAGATCTGGAGTATTGTGTTTGGGCTCCTCAGCTCAAGAAAGACAAAGATCTAGTGGAGAGAGTCCAGTGGAGGGCCATGAAGATGATTAGGGGACTGGAGCATCTCTCTCATGAGTAAAGACTGAGAGACCTGTGTATGTTTAGCCTGGAGAAGAGAAGATCTTGTCAACACTTATAAATATCTAAAAGGTCAAGAAAATGGGGCCAGTAGTGTCCTGTGACAGAGCAAGAGGCAATGGGCATGAACTGGAGCACAGCATGTTCTACCTCAACATGAGGAAAAGCTTTTTTCCTTTGAGCGTGACAGAGCACTGGATCAGGCTGCCCAGAGAGGCTGTGGAGTCTCCTTCTCTGGAGGTATTCAAAACCTTCTGGGACATGTTCCTGAGCAATTTACTCTTGGTGAATGTGCAGAAGGGTTGGACTATTGAACTAGACGATCTCCAGAGCTCCTTTCCAGTTCCTACTATTCTGTGATTCTGTGGTCGGTGATACCTCTTGTGAATCCCTGTAAGGTTAGCAGGTGGATGCCTCAGTTGCCTTTTTCTTCACCCCAATATGAGCACTCATCACTTCTTTTTGTGGTATCCACTATGTGCTGCCAGCACAGCTTTCTCTTGTGGACCTTGTGGGTAGGTTTCTATAGCTATAGCTCTTAAAACTGTTGATGGTGAAGTATGGAAACTGAAGTGGAGTTCTGTTTTTGTGGGTCACCAGGGCCCAACGTGCCTCATTCTCAGTGGCGTCTGCTACAGGAACATGGTTCTGAAACCACCTATCTATCTCCACCTCAGCTCCTCTAATACTGCACAGCCTTTGAACAGTTTCCTGGAGTTCAGCCACGTGATGTAACGGATCATCAACCTGTGCATATCGTTTTCAGGTACTTGCCTTTTCACCAGGAGAAGGGGCTGAGAACTTGCTGCAACCTACCTCTTTCCTTACCAGTTCCATCTGGGTGGATGTTAGACATCTCAGGGGCTTTCTCTTCAGGAATACTGGTTTTAGCTCTGAGGCAAATGCTCACCATTTTGACAGAGGCCTAGAGCACTTTTCTGGGTTGTAGATCTACACATGGGTTGCAGAACCTTTCCCGTGTGCCCTTCCTCGCAAACTGTCATGCTAAATGCTGTGCCATGCCCTGATTGCTGGTGGTCACTAAGGCCATTTAAATCTCCCACACTTGTTCCTGGTAACACCCAAGTCACAACAGCCTCACTCATGAATACTGCTGGCTCTTGGCTGGTCTCTCTGCTCTTCCTCAGATTTCCCTGGTTCCAGGAACTGAACCTAGTGTTCAGTCCTAGTACTTACTGCCGCTGCTGATGCATGCCTTGCCATCTGAGAAGAAACAAGTCAGCATATTACAGAAAATATTAATGCTCAGTATTAGTTAAACCGAAATTCCCGAGCCTCTGCATATAAACTCACAAGGGAAAGATAAACACTTATAGTGAATATTTACATGAATCGTACCCACTTTAATGTAATATGAAACTAGCCTGCACTAAGAAGTAATCTGATCTACTTTATGCTTGATGAATTCATGAAGTTTGCCAACTCCAGGTCATCTACTAAAAGGTATCACCTATGCAGTTGGCATACACAGTCTATTTTGTTTCACACCTTCAATTTACATTTTAAAACTGTTAAACAATATCTAAAGAAGGTCATGAAAGTATTTCTCTGTCTTTTCTTTATATTTTAAACTATCCTATACATCTCAAACTAAATGCTGAACATTATGAGTGGCATTTATTCATGCAAAGAAGATATCATCCTAAATGGGAAATAATTGTATTTTTTACATTTAAAAAGCAGTTATTTTATTGTACTATGTAAATTTTCAGAACAGATGCCAAAGCAAAATTGTTAATCCCAGGTATTATAGTAATCAGGCCACACGGAATGCATTCAATTTTCTTAAAATACTTGAGATTATGGTAAATCTATAATAAATATTCCTGGGTCCTTGACTTTTAGGATTCTTATGAATCATATTTTTAGCTTTAAAATAAGCTAAAATGTCCCTTTCCTGAGGGACATGATTTAGTGTTTGATAGGAACGGTTGGACTCGATGATCCGATAGGTCTCTTCCAGCCTGATGATTCTATGATTCTATGAAACTATAAGCAGGTCTTAGAAATGTACATGTAACTATTATGGATATTATCATTTGCATGATACTATTTTGCAAAGTAAAAAAGAAAAAGAAAAAAGATCCCTATCTAATTGCATGGGTTTAGAGGCAAAGGTTTGAAGAAAAAGGACATGAAATTCAGAACAATAGAGTAATTAATGAAAAGGCATGAAATAAAGAATTTATTTAAAAAATTGGATACAATTCTATGTGCACAACATACAACTGTACTTTATTAATTATGTAATTTAAATATTTCATGGTTTTTAAGTAAAAAAAATAAAAATCAGGTCCAGAACATGTATAAGCCAGATTAGTGAACATTATGAATGAAAACCTAGGCCCCGCGTCTGCTACTACCATTAAAGTATTGTCTCTGTATTAGATTAAAAAATACTGAAGGTAAAAATCAGATATTTTTTCTTACTGGACATTTGACTAGTTGCATGAATGAGAAGTCAAATTTCTATCTTGTTTTTTTGAAGTTTTCCAGGCTAAGATTCTGAAAATGACTTGAATGAACATGAGTGGCAGACCCCAATATTTCGTTTTTGAGAGCCTTAGCAGGACTAAACATATAATGTTTTAATACCTGTGGAAAAAGAAACAGATAACACAAAAAGGTATAGAAATATATCTATATTATATTTTTATA